>WSFP011444753.1:0-20254 GCA_009831015.1 Picea engelmannii | reverse complement strand
ACATAAGTTTAATAAAAAAAACATTGTTGTAGAAATAAGTAACTCATTATCATTCATTTCGTGTTTAAGAAACATATTGTTAAACAATTGTCAAATTGACATATCAAATCATGATAAAAAAAAATTGAAAAATAGTCATTAGAGAGTTAACACAATTCTTCACAAGTTTAGTTTTTACTGTAAAGTGAAATTCTAAATAAAAAAAATACTTTTATATGTCGGAAGTTGAATAACTTGTGAAAATACAATTGTTTTTGTCATAAAACAAGCAAAAGTGTAACCCACCTTCATGATTTCACCCTTAAACCATACAGAGACTTTTTCAACTTGCATACTAGCTCCTTCTTTCCCTTCACAACATAACCTTCTGGTTGCTTCATATAGATTTCTTCTTCCAGATCCCCATGTAGGAATGGTGTCTTCACATCCATCATTGGGAAAATCTGTGTATTATGTATGTCTTCTGTGTACTATGTCTCATTTATTGAATATCTGTTTGCAGTAAATATTTTGGTACGATATCTACTACAAACAAATATTCAGTAAAATAACAAAAAAGATACAATGGCAAATAAAAACATTACACAAAGAGTTTTTCCATGGAAACCCAAACCGGAAAAACCAACATATTCTATATTCATTCATATGTGATACATTGTTTACAATACAATATGCATATAGGAGCCAATGACATCCAAAACCCTAACCCAATGCCTTGGATTAGTCCACAACCCTAATTCCTTATCTGGAAATAGAAAAACATCGGCAAAAACCATGTGCCGAAAAACCACCTAAATATGTGACACATTTCCTGAGGTATGTGACATGTTTCCCGAGGCAGAAACGTGACACGTGACACTACGACTCATGCAAAGAATATAACACATACCCAACACATCTTGAACCTGGGAATAAAATAGTAGCCTTTGAGACAGAAAGGCAACTAAGAAAATCCACCCTAGCTCAGAGATATACCTCCCCCCTCAAGGGTAAAACTGCCTACGTCTAATCACAATCACAAGAAATTTGAATTTTCTAGTGTTGGGTTCGTATTTTGACTGTTTTATTGTGATGATCAAATCCTTTTTGCATCGATATTACATATGATATGCTTCATATTAGCCATTTTTAAAGAGTTTCAAAGGTTTATATATCAATTTATCATGGATTCGCATTAGGTATGTATAATTTGTGTTTTTGTAATGATTTTGAGATCAATTCAATTCATTTTAATGTTTATAAAGATCTAACGTTCTGGTTTGCTTGCAACAGGTCGAAATTGTGATATGATCCTCCATCCAGACCTTCTTCTAACACTATTACAGGAAGCGAACTTCAAGATTAATTTGTGGGCGAATGAAGTGGAATCAGAAAAATATGGCAGTGGGTTTTGTGCATAATATTCCCAATTAGGTCCCACCCAGGCCATTTCTTGAAATTCTAGATGGATTGAGAGAAGTTTGTGGTTTTCGATTCAGCATCCGACACTCCATATGAAACTCCATCTGGCACTCAAAGCACAGAGAAGTTGGTGGTTAGCACATTGGCATCCTGTGGTGGACAAATCAAAGATATGGGTTTCATGCCCCCTTGTGGCCTCCAACTACAAAGCTTGACACACCTCAGATTGGGCGATTATGGTGATCGTTGAGTGGCTCAGGAATTTTCTAGAAGATGTCATTGTTATAAGATCATTTAATGAGTTTTCCATTTTTAGAGGAGGCCGAACCTTCCAGTGGTCGACCTCTCAAGCTGTAATTTATCTATAAATACGACTATCAGTGGCACGACCACGGAGATAACTTTAAATAAGAATTTTATTGTGTAATTCAGACATTTCTCTCCAACTTGTGTTCCAGACTTCGCTTTTTAATTAATGACAGAATTGCATTGAGTTAAGCTTGTGTTTTGTTGTTCAAGAGTAGCCATGACCTGTTGGGGAGGGCACCAATGGTCTGGGGATTGTTTCCATCAGTACATATTTACAGTTATCTAATTTCCTTACTTAGATTTTGAAATTATCTCTTTATTGTATGAATTTCTCAATTGCAATTGCTTGTTGTGTGTATGTTTTAATTACAGATTGCTTTTCTAATCCATCTTCCTATACATTGCATATTGCTTTTTGAACTATGTATATAATAGAAGGACATCCATGGCTGTGTGTTAATAATTATATTTTGTTGTAGGTTGTAGGGATTTTTAATTACAGTGTTATGTCTTTTTCTTCCTAGCTATAGATTACTCTGCAGAGTACTAATTCAGATAGGTTTATTTAAAGTCTTGATAGATTAATTCCTTTAGTTTTGATAATTTTGACAGAGTTTATTTGTAGCTTTGCTTCAATTTTGTTAGTTTGACAGAGTACTAATTTAAATAGATTTACTTGTAGTTTTGATAGATTAAATTGCTTTAGTTTTAGTTTTGAAAATGTATTAATTTAGATAGGCTTACTTGCAATTGAAAATACTCTCTGTAGGCTTGTTTCACTTGTCAATTTTGCTTCAACATGATAGGATAGAAATAGATTTCGAGTTATGATTATTAATAACATTTTAGTTGATTGTGAATATGATTCTTAATGATAGTTTATTTCACTTAGGCTATGATTTTTAATGAAGTCTCAGTTATGAATTTGAGTTGTAATTTCTGATTAGCATTAGTCGCGAATTGTAGGTTTACACAAAGTGTTTTTATTGCCATCTTATTTATGAATTTGAATTTGAATTTTTAATTAAGCGTTAAATTATAAATTATGATTTTACGAGTTTATAAATTTGAATATTGTCATAACACTCTTTCCTTTGGTTAAGTAGATTAATGTTTATTCTTTGTGAAATAGAAGTAGTTGTGAGTTCTTTTTAAGAATAGAGTTCACTTGTCAAAGATAGTTTTGATAGAGTAATTGCTTACTTGTTCACTCAGAGATAGATAGATTAAATATTTCAGAGATAGATTACTTGTTATTCGATTATCCAAAGATTGTTTTCTTATTTAAAGAGTTCCTTACTTAGACTAATTATTCATAGTGATAGATTGCTCTACATTATTTGATTTTATTGGCATTAGATTAGGCTAAGCTAGGATAGATTAGAGCTCTAGACATGCACATACAATGTTGGCACCTCGAAGCCTACGAGCCCCGGGTTGACAATTTAATGTCAAATTAGATAACATATATTTTACTCCACATTTTTGGTATCGTTACCAGGGAGGTGCTAAAGGGATTAGAGCGTAGGTAGGTAGGTTGCCTTTAATTACACAAAAAGGGGGAGGAGAAACTTTGAGACAAGAGGTAAGAACTTGTGCATCCATTTTAATGGGTCACTCCAAAGCCTTGTTGTTCCCTTTCTGCAAGAGTGTTTACTTTTTTTGCAATTTTTCTTACTTTTCTTAGTTTGTTTACTTTTCTCAGTTTCTTTACTTTCCTGCAATTTACTTTCCCACAAGCGTTCTTTCTTTTTTGCAATTGTGTTTTATTTTTGAAGAGCCAACTCTTGTGAAAAGATAACTTGGTGACAGCGAGGTCTAAAGTAGCATGAGGAGTTCAAGTTTTCTTTAATTAGTATGCTTTAAGTTTTGCAATTCATTTCATTTTTTCAATAGCACTGAATTTCAGTATTATTTCATTGGGTGTTGTTTGTTATTCAATTTGTTTATTTTTCTTAGTGTGTTTAAATTTTTTTGCAATTTACTTTCCTGCAATTTAATTTTATGCAAGTGTGTTTTTCTTTCTTTCTGTAAGTTTGGGTGTGTTTACTTTTTGCAATTTAATGTAGGAGTGAATGTGACTTTGATTTCTTTATTGTAAGTGTTTTTTATTTCATACAAATGTGTGTTTGATTTATGCAAATATGTTTTTTTGGTAGGTAGTCTTGGTTAGAATCATCAAAAACACATATAAAATTTTGGGTGTTGTAAAGAATCCCAGACACTGATTTTTGTGTGAACCAAGTTTTATCAAATGACAAGATGAACTCAGAAGAAAACATTAGCTTGAGGGAAATTTCTCAAATCCTAGCAACAACCAACATTTCTTCTTTTTGGGAAGAACACATTTTGGAAGTAGCCAAAAGTGTATCTATCTCTCCAGAAATATTAGAAGAATCAAGGTCCTATGAGCTACAAAATGATTTTCCTTGCCAAACTACGAAGGAATATGAAACATTATGGACTACATACAGTGGAGAGAAATCACTAAGACCTGAGATTGAGGAGTTCTCAACATCCATCTCAGCAGATCCTTCATGTACTTCAAAAATCAATAATCTAGAAGAAGAGGATCTGCATAGCATGATGAAGGAGAGCATAGAAATTATTGTTGATGAACATCGAGATTACATTGAAATTTGGTTTCAAGAGATCATTAGGCCACAATACTATTCTCTTCTTCAACACCTTCTGATGCCAAAACAAGTAGGTTTGTTGGTTCTTCATATCCAGGTAATCATTGTGGTAAATTTTTCATATGTGCATATGGGTATGTATCTTATCTTTCTTCGCACATGGTTACATTGGAAAAGTTCTTACACTTGAATAAAGATTTTCCTTTCTTTTTAGGTAGGGTAGGATAATAAATAAAAGCTGCATGTTGTTAGTTTAGATTAAAGTCTAATGCAACCTCATTTTAGATTTTCTTTTTAACAAAAGAACTATGAGATACATGTTCATGTGAATTGATCTCATTGATCTCATTAGTTTTTGATATTTTAGAGTGTGGTTTTTGACAAACAGTTTTTGAGATCTCTACAGGTATTTGTTCTAACAACAAGTGGACAAATCCAAGGAGACAAAAAGGGAAGTATTTTACTTCGGAAAAATATATTTATATATTTGAACCTTGTTGTCTTCTTAAGCATTAATCGAATAATGACTTGTTGTAGTTAGCCATATTTTTGAA
This sequence comes from Picea engelmannii, assembly GCA_009831015.1. Taxonomy (NCBI): domain Eukaryota; kingdom Viridiplantae; phylum Streptophyta; class Pinopsida; order Pinales; family Pinaceae; genus Picea; species Picea engelmannii. The sequence goes on along the minus strand of WSFP011444753.1, from coordinate 15,354 downwards.
AAGATTTATATCTTCTTTTTCTCAAGGCATTTTTAATGGCAATTTCTCTTAACCTCCACCACTATAGGATATAAGGAAGTGATATCTTGACTATCAAACTTAGAGGTCACTCATACAATTTCCCCAAGAACCCTAAGTAAGTGAGTAAAGTATCTTTATTTAAGAGTAGCAAGGAGGTACGATTAGCGGTTAGCCATGGAAACATCACAATAACTTAAAAAAAAAAAAAAAAGTGAGTCAAGCCTAAAGATACCTTTCTGTTCTTTCCCAATGGTACCATCCACTACACACTAAAAATGCTTGATTATACCATATCTTTATATAGGCTAAGTCCGCTTAAGTACCCCTTATATCAAGACAATATCTAAGGAATACATAAAGGAGAGTCATCATCTGACTTAAATACCATCCCAATCTTAAAAAAAGGGAGAAACGTTTTTTAGAGTTGCATCCCCATCTTCTTGCAAAAAGAAATCTTTATATAAAAATCTTAAAAGATGGTGGACCAATGTTTGAGGGTGTAAGAGGCTAACTCATTGAAATACTGAACAGTTTTGCTGGCAGTGGGTACCGGCATGTGGTATGACTAGGTAAACCCGTTGGAGTACTAAACAGGCTTGCTGGTAGTGGGGCATTCTACCTAGCAAGGGTGATAATATGACAAAAAATAAATAAAATTTCTAAATCTTAAACTTGTCCTGATGTACGACATTACTTGTAGATAAAGATGAAAAGAAGTATGCATGGTTAAGCGAAGGTAAATGAACTCCATAAATATTCCATTGGGAACTAACTTTAAGACTATCCTAAGAACTCTCTCACCTACCTCTTCTTAACTATATGTAGGATGTTATATCCTATAGGTGGGGCCATACTCTAATCGTCTCGTCAGATCGATCTGTGAAATTTATCTCTACACTTGGAAAGCTGTAAATCTTAGGCTATTGGGAGAATTGACTAGTTCCCTATATTTTTTATTCTAAGGTGTCACAATACTTAGGAGTGGGGGATGGGTTTCTTGAGCTGACAAATGATAAACATTGCCCATCTATATTATAATCCATGAGAAGAGGAAGTAGATTTTTTGTTAAAAATGCTATCATATTGTTTTTATGATATCCTGGGCTATTATATCAACAATTGTTTTCATTAAAATGCTAAATTATATACTGCTCACATCACTGTGTGTTATAATCCTGTTATGCATTTTTTATTTATTTATTTTTATGTTTATATCATGGAAAATTGCTTAACTGGTTCTTTGTGACAATTACAGATCAATAACACACTGTTAAACTCATTACAAATCTGTGTTACATGCCTATGAACAGAGGAACAAGTTGTTTTATAGTGTTACAAGAAACGATGACAGGGAAATTAATAGTGGATCATTCGATTCACACTTATCCTATCCATGCTCTTGTTCACCATGACTGTCAGAAATTTCCCAAGCTGAGTGCTATGGGTGAACGCCCATTATAATGGGGATAATTTCCACTTGCACAGGAGTACCATATGGAGTGCCATTTGGAAGACCGGATGTAGTTCCATCTGGATGATTGGATGAAGCACCATATGGAGGATCAAATGAGGTATGTATACACTGTAAATGACCATGATTGCATGCAGAAATAATCATTCGAATTGATACACTTATGAAATGGTAAGTTCGATGGATTGAATGGTATATTGTTCAAAATTCCTGTTAATAATTGAATTAAAAAAATTTAGTGCATTTTTATGATCAAATGTCCAAGTCAAAGACTTGGACATTGGTCTAATTTCTTACACGATTTATTTTACCTCCAAAGTACAAACCATTCAAATTCAAACTCGCCAAGGAAAATCTTGATTTTCCTATAGCCTCATCTGATAAGAAAATTAAGAAGTCTGCTGATAATTCCCAATTGCCTTCAACAACTATCGATTCTAAACCTAAGAAGCTACAATAGTCATTTCATCAAGTTTTTCCTTTGGTTCCTACAAAGAGGAGAGGAGCTAATCAATTCAAGGGGAAATCCTTTTGAAGAATCACTCAAAGTATGAGTGGAAAACTCAATGTAAAACTTCTAAGCACTTCAGATCCTATCCAATTGTCTTATGATCTTGAAAGCCCCCATAAAAGACTCAGAGAAGTTTCTGTAGAAGAGTTTGAGCCTGATAAAGAAATAAAATATGAACCTATTCCCTCTCACAAGAACTTTGTTACTCCTACCTCCTAGATTCATACATCAACTTCCAAAGTTGATATACCTTCCACATCCATCAAGGGATCCAAGCCCTCTTATTTTGAACCATCTGATCATACCACAATTATTGAGAAATTACAACAAGAAAATGGTCAGTTGCTTCAATAATTGGAAGAGTGAAAGACTATAGATAGACATCTCCATCATGACAATGTGGTATTGCAAGCAAAATTGAATTCTCTCCAATGATTGGTTAATCAAATGACCACCACCAATCGCAGCCTCCAGGAAAAATTGAAACATTGTAAAAGGCCCAATACAAAATCTCCAGGACAAGAGGGAGAAGCTTCTAAAGCCAATCCATCCCGTCCTTCACGAGTCTAGCTATGTAAGGTGATTCATTTTTGTTTGCAGAGGGACCTGCAAATCCTTAGGCATGGGATTAATGTTGGATTCGTATTTTGACTATTTTATTGTGATGATCAAATCATTTTTGCATCGATATTGCATATGTTATGCTTCATATTAGCCATTTTGAAGGAGTTTCAAAGGTTTATATATCAATTTATCATGGATTTGTATCGGGTATGTATAATTGGTGTTTTTGTAATGATTTTGAGATCAATGCATTTAATTTTAATGTTTATAAAGATCTAACATTCTGGTTTTCTTGCAACATGTCGGAATTGTGATATGATCCTCCATCCATACCTTCATCTGGCACTGTTATAGGCAATAAACTTCAAGATTAAGTTTTGGGTGGATGAAGTGCAATTAGAAAAATCTGGCACATGGGTTTTGTGCATACTATTCCCAATTAGGTCCCCCATGGGTCGTTTCCTAAAATTCTGGATGGATTGGGAGCATTTTATGGTTTTCAATTCGGTATCTGGCACTCCATCTGGCACTCAAAGTGCAGAGGAGTTGGAGGTTAGCACATTGGCGGCTTGTGGTGGACAAATCAAAGATTTGGTTTTTGTGCCCCCTCATGGCCTCCAACTATAGAGCTCGACACACCTCAGATTGGGTGGTTATGGTGATCATTGAGTGGCTCACGGATTTTCTAGAAGATGTTGCCATTAGAAGCTCAGTTAATGAGTTTGCCATTTTTAGAAGAGGTCGACCCTTCCAGTGGTCGACCTCTCAAGATGTAACTTATATATAAATACCACTATCAGTGGCACTACCATGAACATAATTGTAAATAAGAATTTCATTGTGTAATTCAGACATTTCTCTGCAACTTCTGTTCCAGACTTCATTTTTTAATTAATGATAGAATTGTGTTGAGTTAAGCCTGCATTTTGTTGTTGGAGAGTAGCCACGACCTTCCGGGGGGGCCACCAGTGGTATGGGTGATTGTTTCCATCAGTACATATTTACAATTATCTAATTTCCTTAATTAGATTTTGAAATTGTATCTTTATCTTATGAATTTCTCAATTGCAATTGCTTGTTGTGTGTATGTTTTTATTGCAGATTGCTTTTCTAATCCATCTTCCTGTACATTGCAGATTTCTTTTTGAACTATGTATATCATAGAAGAACGTCCATGGCTGTGTGTTAATAATTATATTTTGTTGTAGGTTGTAGGGATGTTTAATTACAATGCCATGTCTTTTTCTTCCTAGATATAGATTACTCTGCAGAGTACTAATTCATATAGGTTTATTTAAAGTCTTGATAGATTAATTGCTATAGTTTTGATAATTTTAACAGAGTTTATTTGTAGCTTTGCTTCAATTTTGTTAGTTTGACAAAGTACTAATTTAAATAGATTTACTTGTAGTTTTGATAGATTAAATTGCTTTAGTTTTAGTTTTGACAGAGTATTAATTTAGATAGGCTTACTTGCAATTGCAGATACTCTCTATAGGTATGTTTCACTTATCAATTTTTCTTCAACATGATAGGATAGAAATAGATTTTGAGTTATGATTCTTAATAGCATTTTAGTTGATTGTGAGTATGATTCTTAATGATAGTTTAGTTCACTTAGGCTATGATTTTTAATGAAGTCTCAGTTATGAATTTGAGTTGTAATTTCTGATTAGCATTAGTCACGAATTGTAGGTTTACACAGAGTGTTTTTATTGTCATCTTAAGTATGAATTTGAATTATGATTTTCAATTAAGCATTAAATTAGAAATTATGAGTTTACGAGTTTATGAATTTGAATATTGTCATAACACTCTTGCCTTTGGTTAAGTAGATTAGTGTTTAATCTTTGTGAAATATAAGTAGTTGGGAGTTATTTTTAAGAATAGAGTTCACTTGTCAAAGATAGTTTTGATAGACTAATTTCTTACTTGCTTTCTTATTTGCTCACTTAGATATAGATATATTAAATAGTTCAGAGATAGATTACTTGTTATTTTCTTATCCAAAGTTTGATTTCTTATTCAAAGAGTTCCTTACTTAGACTAATTATTCTTAGTGATAGATTGCTCTTTATTATTTGAGTTTAATGGCATTATATTAGGCTAGGCTAGGCTAGATTAGAGCTCTAGACCTGCACATATAGTGTTGGCACCTCGAAGCCTACGAGCCTTGGGTTGATAATTTAATGTCGAATTAGATATCATATATTTTACTCCACAGCTAGCCCTAAGAATCATAATTCCAAATAAGCCCAGACATATCCAACTCTTGATTCTACCTCATCTTCCAGTCTTGCATCCACCCCTGTATCTCCCATAAATATTCAAATTCCTATTATTCAAGCCATGGTTGTTAACAAGATGGATGTCATAAATGTTGCTAGATATGCACCCCTAGTGCTCCTTGTAGGCTTACATGCACTCCCAACCACATATTACATGAAATATTTTCCAAGATATAATGGGGAAGGTGAAGTCACTGTTGAGGAACATCTGGTAGCCTTATATAGCTTTGTAGACAACTTTAACATTGATTATGTAGATGTATGGATGAGGTTGTTTGTACAGATTCTAGATGGGGAAGTAAGAAAGTGGTTCAAGGGTCTTCCTCCAACCTCCATTGCATATATTGATGCATTGGATGAAACTTTCATAAAACAATGGGGAGATAGGAGAGATTATCTCTACTACATCACTGAGTTTGGGGCCCTAAAGAGAAAGAATGGTGAATCTATCTCATATTTCACCAAGAGTTTCAATAAGATGTATGGTAGAATCCCAGATGAGATCAAACCAACTGAAGCCTCTGCCAATATCACTTATGCTAATTCTTTTGATGTAGATGTCTCCCTCCTGTTGAGAGAAAGAAGATCCACCACATTGTTTTCCATGCAGGTAGCAACCATTGAGGCTGAATATAATATTTTAACATCAGACAGATTAAAGACTAGGTCTGATAAATATAAGAAGAAATGGAGAGAGGATTCCTCTGCCTCCTCTAACTCAGCCACATCTGATCCAAAACTTTATGAAATGACCAAAAATTTGAAGGATCTGACTTATGAAATAGATAAGTTGAAGTGGGAATCTAAACAACCAAACAAATCTTTTCAAGGGGCTGGTAATAGAAATCAAAATCAGTTCAGAAGGCCTAATGATGCCCCTCAAATAATGTAGAGAGGAAGGAGAATTGTTGATGATCAAAGGGTAGTGCCTCCTTTCCAAAACAATCAGATTGAGGAGATGGATGCAGATAGTGATGTTGTGGATGATATTGTTTTTCTTTTCAATGAAACTAATTATTATACTAGCCATTTAACACAGCAGGAATATGAGGTAGCACAACTGTCAAATTAGTTTGATAATCAAATAGGGGAAGAGGGAGTTATTCAAGGCCAACCCAAGAAGAAATATGATTTGAGGATGACAATAGGGGCTCCCAAAGACACTACCTTTGATAAAAACAATCTAAAGCTCAGTCACCTCCCTTATCTAAACATACAACCCCTTAAATAAAGGAAATTGAAAGGCCACCAACCTCTTTCATCCTAGAGCATGAGTTGATCAAGATCAATATCCCTGTGCCTTTGATAGAATTGATGAAGAATGAACCTTTCAAAAAGTATATCATGAAATTTTTGCAGCCAAATTCTCCTAGTGTGTCTTCTGATGTAATAAGTTTGCAGGATGAAAACCCAGCCATTACTGTGGGTCGACACATTGAGGATGGCTCTAATGCTTCTCCTCCATTCTACATATCTTTGAATGTCCATGATAAGATCTTGCACAACTATCTTATGGACTCAAGAGCCTCTCACAATGTCATGCCCAAATTTGTTATGGAAGAGCTAGGTTTGGAGATCACCAAACATTACCAAGACCTGTACTCCTTTGATTCTAAGAAAGTAAAAATTTTGGGACTGATAAAGGATATGGTGGTTTATTTGGCATAGTCACCCATGAAGAGTGTAGTGATGGACATTGTGGTGGTTGAAATTCCCCCAAAGTTTGGTATGCTCTTATCCAGAACTTGAGCTAAGAAGGTTGTAGGATCATTGCAAATGGACCTCACTTATGCCACCATCCCTTTGTTTGGAGGAGAACATAGGAGGTTATACAGAGAGGTAAGGTTAGAATACATTTTTAGTGACCATCAGAACCCAAGAAATCACCCAATTTATGTTGTTAAGGATGAGATTGGCTCATATGTCTTTCATTTAAATGATGACGAACCTGAAATATTAGTTAGCCAATGCAAAGATAAGCCACTGACATGTCAATAAACCAAAGTATGGAAGATGTATTTCGATGGCTCTTCATCAAGGGAAGGATCAGGTTCAGGTATACTCCTCATTTCACCTTTAGAAGAGGTAATCACACTCTCTTATAAGCTAGAATTTGAAACTACTAATAATATATCTGATTATGAAGCTATGTTATTGGGATTGAGGGATGACAAAGACATGGCCATTGACTGTGTATCATTTTTTGGCGATTCTGAGTTAATTATCAATCAAGTAAGGAACATATGTCAGGATAAGAAACATAGGCTCAAGTAATATAGAACTAAGTTATGGGATCTGATCGATAATTTCTTTCTAGCATTTAACATTTCCTTCATTCCTAGAGAACATAATCAGAAGGCAGATTCTCTGGCCTTAGCTGCTAGCACTTTCAGGCCTCCCATTGGCCCAAATATTAAATATCAGGTGGAAATCAGACATAGAACCGCCATACCAGAAAACATAAAGCACTGGCAAGTCTTCAGTGATGATCTAGAGCTACAAAGATTTCTACACACCATTGATGAATTCTCCAATATCTCAATTGATCAAAAAAGTCAAGAAGGTGAAAATGAGGAATTACAATATTGGCAAACATCTCATTTGCTGAAGACAGTAGCTGGTCATGATATTGTGGAGCTGAAAACCAATCACATTCCAAGAGGACTAGTTCCATTGGAAAGTTTGTTTGACAGTAATGATGTTTACAAAGGAGTTGTCATGAAGAATCAAGAAGAAGAGATAACAGATTGCAATATTGGGACCACTGAGAATCCCAAGATCATCAAGTTGTCCAAAGAAATAGTTGTAGAACAAAAGGGCAGGTATGTCAATCTCATAAAAAACAATTATGATATTTTTGCATGGTCCTATGAATATTTGAAGACATTTGACACCAACATCATCCAGCACAAAATTCCTCTAAAGGATGGCTTCAAGCTATTCAGATAGAAGATTCAACAATATAATCCCATGTTAATGTCCATAATTGAGAAAGCAATGAAAAGAATGTTGGATGCCAAGATTATTGTACCATTGAGGTACTCAAACTGGGTGGCCAAATTGGTACCTGTAAGGAAGAAAAATGAGGAGATACACTTGTGTGTTGATTTCAGAAATATCAACAAGTATTCTCTGAAGGACAATTACCCCCTCCCCAAGATGGATCATATTTTACAAAGGGTGGTAGGTGCACACATAATTTCCTTGTTAGATGGATGCTCTGGTTATAACCAGATACCAGTGTGTGAAGAGGATAAAGAGAAAACAACATTCACCACCCCATGGGGAACATTATTGTATGACAAGATGCCCTTTGGGCTGATGAATGTAGAGGCCACTTTTCAAAGGGTCATGGACATAGCTTTTGTGGGGGAAAAAGAAAAATTTATAGTTATATACTTGGATGACATAACCATTTTCTCCAAGTATGATGAAGAACATTTGCAACATTTGGAGTAGGTTTTCAAGAAATGCAGGAGGTATGGAATATCCTTGAATCCTAGGAAGTCTCACTTTTCCATGCCAGAAGGAAAGCTCCGGCCACATCATATTAGCTGGAGGTATAAAAATTGATCCAAACAGGGTTTGTGTTATTTAAGAGATTAAGATCCACAAAAATAAAAAGGTTATTCAGTCTTTTATTGGTAAGATAAACTTCCTCAGACGTTTTGTGTCAAATTTTGCTGAAATTCTGAAGCCTATTACTAACATGTTGAAGAAAGATGTTGTGATAAAATGGTCCTTGGAGGAAAAATCAGCTTTCCAAACAATCAAGCAAGATTTATTTGAATCCCCTGTATTGGCCAACCCTGAGTATACCAAAGATTTCTTCATCTTCTCCTTTGCTTCAAAGGAAACCGTTGATGTTGTACTGCTACAGAAAAATGAACAAGGGCAGGAGCAACCAATAGCCTTTTTCAGTAGAACCCTCCGAGATGTTGAGCTGAAGTATGGTATATTAGAGAAGCAGGCTTATGCATTTGTCAAAGAACTCAAATCCTTCAAGGTTTATGTGTTACAATCTAGCATAACAACCTTTGTTCCTAGCAATGGTGTCAAAGAGATTCTAGTTTAGCCAGATAGTGAGGGAAAAAGAGGAAAATGCAATGTCAAACTGTTGGAGTATGACCTACACATAAATCCCACCAAGATGATCAAGGGGACAGGACTAGCCAAATTGCTATCAGAATCAATTTGTAAGGTACTAGAATTGCATCAAATATTCACCCAATCAGATGCACCCATCAGACAGCCTGGACAAGACAACTTACAAGTATTTGAAAACTACTCCTCTTCACCATGGTATAAAAACATCATATATTTTCTACAGCATTTAGAATGTCCACTAGAGGTGAAAAATACAAACGTCGGGTATCTCAAATTGAAGGCCATCAAATTATACATTTCAAACTGAAGTTTGTATTGGAGGGATCCTGCTGGCATCATGTTAAAATTCCTTGATGAAAATGAAGTCAAACAAGTCACAATAGAAATGCACAGAGGAGTATGAGGATGGCACTAGCATTGGAAGGCCGCTACTCTCAAAATACTGAGGGCAGGATACAACTAGCCCACCCTTTTCTCTAATGTGTTTTCTACTGTCAGGGCCTACAATGAATGTCAGATGTTTGTAGGGAAACATAAGTTATCGTCACTACCCCTAAAACCTATCATTGCCAGTGGCCTATTTCAACAATGGGGGTTAGACTTCATAGGAGAGATAAATCCACCCTCCAGTGGACAACACAAGCGGATCCTCACTTCCACCAACTACTTCACCAAGGGGATTAAGGTTGTGACCACCAGGAATGCCACTGACAAGGCAATCATGAACTTCCTGGAAACCAATATTTTTTCCAGATTTGGTTTCCCCAGTAAGATTATAGCAAACAATGCCCAAGAATTCAAGTCCAAAGCCATGATTGACTTCTATGGAAGTCATAACATTTCCTTGACACATTCCACACCCTATTATCCTCAGGGAAATGTCCCGGAAGAATCATCAAATAAAACTCTCATCGGGATTATCAAGAAGTTATTGACTGAAAACAAGAAATCATGGGACTCTAAAGTCAAGTATTCTTTATGGGCTGACAGAATTAGCACCAAGAAGCCTTTGGGAACCTCACCATTTCAGCTTGTTTATGGCATAAATGTTGTTTTTACCACTCAACTTGGTATACCAGTCTTAAAATTCTTGCAGGAGGAGATTGAGGAACCCAATGACATCCAAAGGAGAATCTTCCATATTATAGAGGTTCAACAAAAGAGAGAATCACTAGATTAGAGGACATAAGCATACCAGAACAAGATCAAATCAACCTTTGTCAACAAAACCAAGAAGAAGATCTTTCAAAAAGGTGACCTGGTCTTGAGGTGGGATGCCAGAAGGGATGATAATTCTAAGCACGGAAAGTTTGAGAACCTCTAGTTTGTCCCTTTTAAGGTGGTTGAAGTTCTGGAAAATAATATATTTATCTTACACAACCTAGATGATGCAGAGAAATTTGGAGGCCCAATAAATGGGTGCTTCCTGGAACATTATTTTGTTTAAGGACGAGGGAAGGTCCCTCTTGTACCATAGATGCTTTCCTTTTGTTTTTTATTTTGGTTAGGTAGTTGTGTGTGAATAAAAGAAACCATAGCCCACCAAAGGCACTGGGGTGTAGTTTTAGTTTTCAGTTCAATAAGATGCATGGATGAGGGATAGTAGCAGATACACAGGGCTGGAAAACAGAAACAGAGGTAAGAAATGGAAGGTAATAGCAGTTGTTTAATCCTAAGGCATCAATCTACAATTCTCAACACCTCACAGGGACAAGCTATCCCCAGTTGGATCCAATGTTGTAACCTAGGTCTGCACCCCCTCCTCTCCTCTCTCATTTACCTATGCCTTCGTCAATTGTTTCCTCTTCTGGTTGATAAATTTGGTTCCCCATCTGTTCAATAACTTGGTTTTCTTTGTTGGCTTGCTTGATTGATTCTTTGTGCAGAGTTTTTCTATTTTTCTTGAAGGATAAACACATATTGTGATTTGGTTTGAATTACATGTCATCTTGTTTGCCTTTAATTGAGCTTACAACAGGTCAATCGAGTATGTTGTATGCACAGGGACAAACCATGAGAAAATGAAACATTCAGAACAGTCCATTTCAGGCTCAGATGGTAGGATCAGAAAAATTAAAATTGCAACGGTGAAGTTCCAGTAGGCCACCCAGATCGACGATTTTCATGCATTTAGAGTGTCGAAGTCACGCAAGGATTAAAGACTAGACATAAGTCCCAAGAGACTGCCATGTCAACCGGGTTCGTACTACTCCAGGAGATTTCCAAGCACAACATTCATAAACTCCAGAAGCCCAAACTCCTGAAGTGAATCTAGACCATCTAGATCCAGAGGCCACGTGGAGGTGGATCTCTCACTTCAGAAATACGACACTCTGAAGGATTGTAATAACTAGGCATTACAAAGGCCCGAAGCCCAAACTCCCAAAATCACATTCTTATATGACATTAGGTCATTGCATAACCTCGACTCACTACTTTCGCTCCTCTCACCACCCAACACTTGTCCTCCACTCACACTCATGTCACCTCCTATGTATCTCTCTCACCTTTCATTACATTTCACTTGTCTTTCAACGCTTGATACCATCCACCTCTCCACATTTAATCCTCCTATCACCACATGCCACCTATCAACCTTCCTCCCAGATCACAGATCATGACCATATCAATGACCATGGTTCATTTCGGCACTGCCACATGCTCGAGTGTTAAAATCCTTGAGCGGGCCGAAATATAAAACATTGTATCACGAGGGAGCTACGTGGCAGCTTAGAAGGGATTTCAAGACAAAAAGTGGTGTGGACCCAAATCACCCTCAACAACTCCCTAAATCACGTGCTTATATGATGTCAGGTCATCATGTCACCTCCACTCACCTCCACGTAATACATATCATCTCATGTCATCCCCTATTGGTTAATTTCATCCACGTCCTACTGCTCGCAACCAGTCACGTCTTCCCCAATGAGCGATTGGCTAACAATATTGAAGTTGTCCAGGCACAGATGGCAGCTGACAGGTCAAAATGGAATGTGCTTAGCTGCCGAAAGCTCGGTTACAGACAGAGAGCATGGAGTTCGTCCTAGGTCGAGGATCGTTGGTTCCAGAACACTTCCGAAGACTACCTCTTTCTTGAGAATATAATGAAAAGATCTACATGGACAACCAGTTATCCTCTAGAGGCCTCAAATAGCTCGCATGCATGCCATTACTCAACATGGAACCCTGTTCTATCACTCCTAATGTTTCTGCCAATTACAGTTCATCCAACGCATGCATCACAGTAACAGTTTCAATTGTTCAGTTCCAGAATGCTTTAGGTTGAATTAATAAGCGATCTTATGTGTATGATAAGAACCACTCTTTTTTATTAAGTCTGGTGTGAAGCATACATTGTTGTACTCCATGTAATTTTTTAGTCAAGTTAATGATTTTTTCTACAATTAGTTATCCAGAGTAAGGTCTCTGTCCCAGATGGACAAGAACCTTTGCAACTCTGTTAAATATGCAGTATTTGTATGTTTTAGGGTTTGGGAATTTTTGGAAGGAAAGAAAAAGCAACTGAAGAATTGGTCTTGCTCTGTTAATTGTAAAGTGCTCTACCTAGTGAATATATGTTGATGACAGTTGTGTTCTTTAATCAAACCTTTATGTGTTTAGTCTTATCTTGAATGCAGATTTTGTGATGTGTGCAATGTACATTTCCTTATTCTTTCGGCTAATGTTTTATTCTATCTCTTACTGATTATGCAACATGTTATACAACTATTGTTCAGTGAAATATCCACTATTTTGCAACCCGTTGAATGATTTGCGTCTAGATATTTGTCTAAGTCTTGAGATATTATTTTAAGTCTTAGTTTTCACGCAACAAGCGATTCATTGCATTACTTGTTGTTGTTGTCTATGTTTGTCTTCTCATGCCCTCAATTGTCATTTAACACCCATAACATTAGCAAAGGAGAACCTACTTTTATACTATGTGGCCTGTCCAACCAGAGTACCATCTTTTGAAAACTTATCCTTAAGCTTACCAACAAAACCTACTTGTAAAAAAACATTCATCACAAACTTGAGGTGGCCTAGCTTTTCCCTTTAGCAGTCAAGTGTAGACTTTAGGACCAACACGGGTATTTACAAAATGAACAATATCATGTATGGGCTAATTTGGCGAGACCAGTTGTGGCCCTGTGATAATTTGGTTAATAATTATAACAACACAAAATTGTACCTTCTTGTGCATGATAAGATTCCCTTGGACCCTTTTTAATTCTATAATTGTTATCTTCATATTCAAAGTTTCAATGAATGACTCATTTGAGCAAGGTGCGGTCTCATCAAGTCTCCTACAAAATTCAAGTATTTATATGGTTGGTGATTTGTTCTAGGCTACCTACTAAAGACAACCTTATTGAATTACAATTTTTTGTTAAAATTGAGTCTCTCAAACATATTTTTTGAGAGTGCCAATTTGTTAGGTGGTGTTGGGAACATTCCCAATAGGAATTTGGATACATGTTTCAAGGTATAACACATTGGATAGCAATGATATTTGGTACAACTTGCAAGATAAATCTCAAATTCATGGAAAATTTTAGGGGCCAAATTTCACCCATGGACTAATTTTCCATGTTTTTTTTCAAAATAAAGATTAACCAAATTCTATTTTTTTCTAAAAATAATTCGCCCAAATTCTATAAGATAAATTATTTTATTTGAAAAATGGCCAAAATTTTATAGAAACTATATAAAATCCTTATAAATTTCAATATTTTTGCAAAAATATTCGCCAAACATTTTATAGTTGACATTTTAAAAATTATTAAGATTTACAAAGATTTCTCCACATTAAAATAAGTATTGATACTTAAAAATTTTCTAAATCAAATTTATACTAAAAATAAAGCTCTCAAACATATGTATAAGAGTGCTAGTTAGCTCGACAATTTTGTGAACATGCTTAACATAAGTTTTCGTACATACTTCAAGATATAATTCATTATATAACTCATTATATAACTCATTGAAGATAAATGATATTTGGCCCTACCTTGCATGATAAATGTCAAATTTGCATGAAAATTGAGTCTCTCAAACATATTTTATATGAGTACCCGTTTAGTACTCTATATTATTATGAACGTGTCGAACATAAATTTATTAGACCTCTTTTAAAGTACAACTCATTAGAGAAAAATGTTATTTGGTGATTCCAACTCACTCATTCTCTTTCCTTTTGTTGGTATGTGGCATTGCATTCACATTACAACTATATTATATCTTTGGAAAATGTGTTGTAAATGTACCTTGATGTTTCTAATAGTATTCTCCTTGTTCCAAAATTTGTGGCAAGATGAGATATGTACTCAAGACAAATGGTTTTTTTCTCTTTAAGGATGCAAAAAATGTGTCAACATCCGTGTCTTTGAACCTTATTGTAGCATTGATTGAAATAAGGAAGTTGCATCATGGACTTTAAATTCCTTTATTGGTTTCTAAATAAGCTTTTTAATGTGTACATATGGTGTTTTAAACTAATTAATGTATGGTGTTTTAAACTAATTAATGTAAGATGTATTTTTCTAAGAACAAAAATCTCTCCTGAGAATGTAAAGATGAAATAAACATATAATTTTATATGAAAATACATGGTTTTAAAACCATGTATGAAAAAATTACTCAAATTTTATTTATGAGTAAAACTATCATCCTTACTTTAAGGATGTAGATCTAGATGTGGTTGTGGACGTTACTATAATTTTTTTTGTGTATGGTTGGGGATTTTCCCTAGTTATCATGGTTTTCCCTGTTTTTGAACCTTTATTGCATCTTTGTTATTATCAATCTAAATAAACACTTTCCTTTGGATGCTATTGTTGTGTTATTTCTTATAGAAAAATGATAACCTCTATATGATGATTATGCCTTTTTGGTTAGTCTCACTAGTTCTTCCTTGGGTATGTCCACCACTCCTAGTTTGTGTCCTCTTGCCTATTCTTAGATTGGATAAACATATCTCACAATAGAACGATGGATCCTTATCCATGAAGATTATGCTTCTAATAGGAAAGAATATTATTGTGCCACTAAATAATGACTCCTTCAAAGGGGCGACTAATGATGTACCCATGGATGGTTGGGTCATGATAAGGAATGAGGATGTATCTCTTTCAAAGAGAAGTTATTGAACTCAAGTATGTCAACCTAGTCCTTTTGCATTAACAATTCCTCGATGTTAGTCTTAAAGTTTAATCCTTAATAAGGCAAAGGAGGAAGTTCACTTTTTTCACATGAACTTATTAGTAGATTCAACAATGTTTAGTTGAATCTTGTTTATCTCCTCTCTTGGATATATCATGTATGGGGTTCCTTCTTGTAAGATAATAAGGTGATACACCCATATGTCAACGGGGTTTCCATTTGGAATTTAA
>WSFP011444739.1:0-20256 GCA_009831015.1 Picea engelmannii | reverse complement strand
GCTGACCATTCTCGGATGGCCTCAACCTTCTCAGGATCCACAACGATCCCTTCTTCTGAAATAATATGTCCCAAGTAATGGATCTGTCTTTGATAAAATGAGCATTTGCTCAACTTGGCATACAACTGGTGTTCTCTCAACACTTACAACACCATCCTCAGGTGTTGTTCATGCTCTCCCTCTGACTTGGAATACACCAATATGTCATCCAGGAAGACTATGACGAACTTGTCTAAATAGTTCCTGAATACACCATTCATCAAGCACATAAAAACAACAGGTGCGTTTGAAAGTCCAAACGGCACCACTGTGAACTCGTAATGACCGTACCTTGTTCTAAAGGTGGTCTTGCTGATAACCTCATCCTTTATTCTTACCTGGTGATATCCTTATCTGAGATCTATCTTCGAAAATATTTTTGTACCCTTAAGCTGATTGAAAAGATCATCGATCCTCGACAGAGGGTACTTGTTCTTGACAGTTACCTTGTTCAACTGCCAGAAATCAATGCACAGCCTTAACGTCCCATCCTTCTTCTTCATGAACAATACTGGGGCACCCCAAGGTGACACGTTGGGGTGAATGTACCCCTTCTTCAGAAGCTCTTCGAGATGCAATTGCAACTCTTTCATCTCTGGCGTACTCATTCTATAAGGAGCTTTCGACACCGGAGCTGCTCCATGCATCAAATTTATAGAAAAATCGATGTCTCTCTTCGGAGGTAGTCCAGGTACCTCCTGAAATATGTCCTTGAACTCTGTGAGTACCTCATGGTCTCCAATTCTTGAGACTTCATCTCTGGATTCTTCCTCCACACGGGCTGCAAATAATTGACAACCTTTCCTGTAACACTTCTTCAACTGCATGGCTGAGATTTCTTTAACAACCACAACTCTAGGAATTCCTTGGACTGTTTTCCGATTTCCCTCCTCATCCAGGCATGTAAACCTCTTGTTATGACAGTACAGGAGGGCATGGTGCTGTTCCAACCAGTCCATCCCAATTAAGCAGTCGTAAGAGCCTAAAGGTAGAACATTCAATTCAGCCTTCGTGCTCAATCCATTCATGTCTATCGAACATGATTTAACCAATTTAGTGACCTTCCTCTTGGTTCTTGTAGCCAACTGCACTAACCAAGACCTTTCATGTTTGCTTCTTGATAAATGCAAACTTTCCACCACCCTAGGATCTACGTAACTATGGCTAGCCCCAGAATCAATTAAAATAATAAATGGTTGGTTGTTGATCATACCTTCCACTTCAATCATGTGCAATTGAAATTATGCTTGCTTGTTGTCTAGGGATGCATAGATCCTTGGCATCCTACTGCCCATATCCTCCATTGTTTCATCTTGCTGAACATTGTGGACGGTTCTCGCTTTATCTTTTCTGTGGGGGCAATCTCTATACCTATAGTTCCCTTTACAACCCCAACACTCCATAGGTGGCAGTCTGGGAATTTTCTCACCCACTTTAGCCTTCCTGGGCTCTCTGAAAGATGTCTATCCCTGAGGACTGTTTCTGAAAAAGGAAGGCGTGTTTCCCTTCTGCCTTTGCTCTTTCCTGAACTTATTTTGATCATCCCTAGCCTTCTGAAAAGTAGGCCTTTCTGTTTGCTATTCATATAAGCATTTTTCCCTTCTTATTGTTTCTTCCATAGTCTTAGGATCATCATACTGAATCTTGTCACCAATAGAAGGTGGCAGTCCACTCAGATATCTCTGAATCTTGACAGCCTCATCTTTGATGAACGAAACATACTTCAATAGTTCCAAAAACCTTTAATCGTATTCATCGATGGTCATGCTGCCCAACTTGAGTTCGAAGAACTCCTTCATCTTTCTCTCATAGTACCTTTTGGTCAGGTATTTCTTCTCGAAATACCTCTTGAACTCCTTCCAAGTGATATCTTTTTCTTTGATGTGATGCACCTGCACAAACTGATCCCACCACATGGATGTTTTTCCCTTTAGTTGATACATCGCAATTCTTCCTTCTGCATGAGGGGAATAATTCTGCAGTTGGAAATATTTCCTCATGCCTAGCAACCATGTTTTGGCATCTTCCTCCTTCTTATGTTCTCCATCGAACGTTGGATGCTTGATCTTGTTCATCTCTCCTTTCAATTCATCCCTTTCAGATGTTCAGTGTTTTCTAGTTGGGGACAAGCCTTAACTACTGTGCGCTTCCTGCTGGAATGCTTTGGGGAGCGATGATGATGTCTGCTACCACTCCTCGATCTTCTTCTTCTCTTAGGGGTTCTGCGACTCTCTGTCTCGCTTGAGCCACTCCCCTTCTCCAACTTCCTTTCTTTTCTTTCCAGCCTCTTCAACATTTTTAAGTTGAATTCTCCTTGCTGATCCCTGACCCTCATGAGCTTTCGGCTATCAGCTCGGTGAGCCTAGGCATCTTTCTGCAATCTTTCAATGAGTTTCATCATATGTCCTTCCTTATCCATCTCTTTTCCGAGCCCATTAGAGTTTGATCCTTTGACTCCCAGGTTGACATCCCTTCCTACCCTTTCGTCCTCTGTTTCAGAGGCAATCTGTACCTTTTCCATTTCTATACTCACCGTAGATTCATGGTTGACCTGACACTCATTGAACTCTGCACACACAATGTGCAATCAACCGAAGTTTTTCAGGCCCTTAAACCTTCAAGAAACTTACAACACTCATAAACCAACATGAACAAGAAAAACGTTTTGATTCCATTAAGTTTTCTGAGCTCTGTTTGGCTCTGCAAATTTCAGGACTTCTGGTTTCGGGGTCTCGGTTCACGAGACTCTCATACTCGCTTCCGGGTGATAGCTCCCTCTTTCTCCCTACCCTCGTAACCAAAGACACCTCTCACAACTTCGTGATCTCGCAAGTTCACGAGTCGAAGACCCTCGACTCTTCTTCCTCCAAACGTCGATACCCGAGATGCGATACAGGTATGGCTCCCTCCTCGCTAGCACCTGCTACATATAACCATAGGCTAGGGCTAAGTTCTAGCACCTCTCGTAACTCACGACTTCGCAAGTTGGAGTGTTGAGCCCTCATGCTCCTCCTTTGCGAATCCTAAAATCCCGATTTACTTTACCCTCCGGTCCCACATAGCACAACTGTCTCCACATCTACAGTGACGAGTGGCACCCTCAGGAGGGTCCACGTTGTTTACGATGATGTCATCAGTTCCCACCATGCTCACTTTTCTTTTGACCCACTGGCACGTGGTACACACCCATGTGTCCACGTCCGTTCCAAGTGAAATCCAATGATTAGACCTTTCTCAAATCTACGACGAAGATCCTTTCGGTGTTTCAGGGTTTTGAGCATCCACAACTCTTAAACTTCTATTTGCCGAAATCCTGAAATTACTGTCTACCCCTCCACTTGATCCAATGGTCAAGTTCCTATCTTACGATCTACGGTGTAGATCGTTTCGTAATTTTAGGTTTCGCTATTTTGTGACTTGCGAAAACAAGATTCTTCCCTTTTGGTTTCCTGGGTATCGAAATGCCGTTCAACAACCACGTGTTCCCCCCGATGGAAAGTCCCGACGAATTCGGGGTTTCACGTATCGCGATTTCCACGTTCCTGTGCAACTCCAAAGGGTTTTTAAACCCTATGCACGTTTTCCAGATCTAACGGTCACAAGGGTTTTCCTTTTCCCCGAACAGATCCTATGGCTCCAACATTTCTGGTGTGGAGTCCTCTCTCTCTATGGCCAGATACCACATCGACTGTGGTTTCATAACACCGCTACACCTCTTGACCTTGGTAACATGGTCAAGTAACTCCTTGACACTCGGGAGCATTCAAAGGTCCGAAATTGGTCCTCCATACACAATTTCTCCTCAAACCCTTGGTCCAAAGACCACTCAACCGGCCCATCTAGGCTCAACGTTGAAACCTTGGCTCTGATACCATACTGTAACACTCTTTCATTTGAAGCTGTAACGCCCTGATACCATACTGTAACACCCCCTTTCCATCAACTAGGCAGGCACTACTTCGCGGAATAACAATCTCATGCTTAATTATATATATATATATATATATATATATATATATATATGACATGCATTTAAGCAAATGAAATAGGTCAAAAAATTTTAACTCAGAGTGAGCATAAGAATTACTGTTATTATAAATAATCAATGGCTTTAACATTAATTCATATGCACAACATAGTACATGATAATTATAAATACACAGACATGCAGTAACATAATTGAAGCATCATTTGGTACTTTTATTTGAAAACGGTGATAATTCCACCAACCAGGTGCAGGCCTTCCACGAATCTCCCAACCTTAGACCGCACTGCTCATCAAGCTTAGCAGTAGGTCACCCCCGAGCTGGGACTAAGCTCCACCCCAAGGCAAGGAATCCTAGGCTAGGTTGAGGTTACACGAAAAACACACGGGCACAGGGAAGGAATTCTCTCCTAGGAACCACTCATACTCACTGCCCACAGACTCTCCTTCCCCACATGCCTGTTCCACCCCAGGAGTATACACCTTCTCTGTCACCTAGACAGTCCTTCGACTGGTAACCTCCCTTGCCTTGGGTTTCAACAACAGGCCGAACCGGAATTCTCCAAGCTCTACGACAATTACATGGTTCCTTCCAAGAGCTCTCTCCTTCCTCAGCACACTCTCTCACTTGGAGAGAGTCGCTCACAGGTCAAGCAACCTATTCTTCCAACTTCAACCACCTCTCTCACCTAGAGAGAGTGTTGTACGACTGACCAACAAGCCACACAAGGTCAAACACTACACGTCCACCTTAGTCAATAGGAATTCAAACACAAACACTCCCAGGCAACAACAGATAGTTGCAACAGCATAACCTGGCTTAGTAGGGATGGGACACTTCCATTTTCTCAATCTGGCAACACGAGATAGACTCACACTCTGGTTCTCAGGGATGCATGATGAGTTTTCCACGCAGGGGTCAACTCAGACTTAATGGTTCACAACCCAAGGGGTGTACCAGCCTTCCAAAAGCAAATATAGACACCGGCCTTTTTGTTTCAGAGCGCACGAGGGTATCCCTTGTAGAGGTCAGACGGGTTCACGCTCAGCTGGTCAGGTAGAATGGAGGAGGAACCCCCAACACAAATCATCTCAGCCATTTTATTTGCATGCGCCTGGGTTGACACTTGTCACCCATGCAACTGCATGCATTCCTTCAGCATGCGTTCCTTCCATTCGGAAATTGTTTGTCCTTCCAAAAGAACTTAGGATAAAACATATCATTCACATGTCTTTTGGAATAATATTAAAATATTATTCCCAAGGAACTAATCCCCTAGGCTCAACACTTAGTCCCTTTTCCCACCTTCCAACCCCTAATCCCTTGCCCACTCTGTGGAAGTTTAGTCCCCCATCACTCATTCATCGTGGTCGGTTTGGACATGGCGGTGTTTATATTTTATTATTGTTCCACATAAATACAGGTACAAAATCAGGCTCTTGGCCTTCAACACTTAGGCTCTCTAGCCTAACAATCACATAAGCCCACTAGCTCATATAAACTTGGCTCACTAGCCTATAAAATATATTTACAATTCATTTCGTAAACAATATTTACAATAGGGCTTGGCCTTGGGGACATTACACTTGGCTTGGCCAGAATGGCTTATAGGGAAAAAACCAGGAATTGTTGGAACTTCATACCAACCACCACAACAGGAAGACAAAGTTATGATACCGAGCTCACCTCGCAAGAAATCGACAACAGAAATTGTGCTACCATGCATACCAAAGGGAGTACAGGTAGAGCCATAGCTACTGGGTCACATTGGGAAGCTCAAGTATTCTGACCATGACTTCTCAGACGACACCAAGTACCCAGAACTTGCGCCAAGGGTTTTTATGCAGAACATAGTGGTCAACAACCTTGGAGAAACAATCAGCTAGCCACATCAGTGGGCAGTTGGACTGGATCAAACCGACATTTTAGGGTTGTTGAAATTTTCGCACTTTGGCAGAGGCCAGTATGTGACAACATGCGTTAAGCAACTGTTAGAAGTTACGCATGGAGGGGATATATGGTTGGATAGACCCGTCCTCATAACATTTGAGCTTATTGCGTAGATAATAGGACTGCTCAGCCGATGTATGGATCTCGTGCTGATTCTGGATGATAAATCCAAGGAAAAAGCGTTAGCAGAGGAAATGAAGAAGAAATATGGCACCACGAGTGGGACAAGAGACATTATAATAAAAAATATAAACAATGCAACAACATAATTGGGCACAAAGATCTTATCCTGTAAGTTGTTAAGAAAATGCTGCAAAGACGAAGTACCGGCATGAGTCATTGCAATTGCAGCTCAGTGCGCAGAAGGCACCTTCGTGAGTTGGGCGCCTTATCTGTTAAACTTTTTCCAAGTGGACTGCAAGGACGCATAGGAACTCAACACAAAATTCCATTACTCATGGATTCTCACCCTCATAGCCTTCATGGGATGGCGGGAACCAGAGTATGTAGTTTTTGCTACTAGACCACAACTAGCGGGAGCGAGATACCTAGTACTGAGATCTAGGCCACATGCCAGACAAAATAGGGACAATGGAATCATCTTTGAAGTATACCTATGGGACATGCATGAATCTATTATCCGATCATGGAGAATAACACCAGAAGTTGTTGCACGATATGGGGACATCGCTAACTTCTGGGCTACACGTCAAGCCATGTGGATACAACCAAGGCAGGATCCAGATAAATAGTGGCTACCGATGCGCTACTGCATCACTGAAGGTGATATAGACATGGTCATCAACGAATGGCCTAATGAATGGAGGATCCCATCCATTCCCCGGGAAGTACCAGAAGGACCCGCAGAAGGAGAAGCAGCGCAAGCAGAAACACAGCCTCCGCAAGTCCCAGTGCCCAAGAAACCAAGGATGGTCCAAAACAAACCGAATTAGACAAACGAGACGAATGAATAGCCAAAACAAGCTAAGGGAGCGCAGAAGACCGCCCCAAACCCCATCACACAGGAGCCAGGGGGAACTGAGAGACCGACTGTACAGGCTTCAGGCACGCACAAAAAATATAAAGTGTAACGAGCGTCACCGGACTATACGATCACGAAGGATGATGGAGAAATGATCGCCAGAATGGTCGAGGATTGTGTAGCAGAAGACTTCGTCCACGCAACACATCACAAGGATAATCTGCAAAAAGAGCTGGCAGAAATAGGATAGCTCCTTAGGACACTCGGAGAGGTGTAGAGAGAAAGTAGCAGCAGAGGCATAGAGCCATCGACAACACAAACCAACGGAAGAGTGGAGGTCAAAGAAAGAGACCCATCCCTCCCAATGCCACACGCAAAGGCAATGGTCCACATAAAATTGAGCATGCTAAGAATGGATGAAATAGTGGGATAGACACCACTGAAGGATTTGGACCGCATCCAATTGGTCCTGACATAGATTCCATCAAGGGAACTGGACAAATTGTAGGTTAGTGTCGACCACGAAATGCAGTCTCGGGCACATAAAAACTTAGTCGAGCTACAAAAAGCAACAAAGCAGCGGGAAGCGCTAGAAAAAGAGTATGAGAATGCCAAATCCAAAACTCAGAAGGAGACAGAACACAGGAACAAATTGGAACATAGAGTGGGAGATTTTTTTTGGAAACTTCTAAACACGGCGCAAGGAAACGAACTCCTAGCCATAGAAAAGATCGACCAGATTGCACAGGAAATTACTCGATACCAGAAGGAGATCGGGGATCTCCGAGAACATATAACACCAAAAACTCCACTGGTAGTAAAGGAGCAAACGAGGCAGGAAGCAACAACACAAATACAGGATATGGAGAATTAGGTTATCACGACAACTGACTTGCTCGACAAAGTAGTGCAACTTTGGACAAGACTGGAAGAGGATCCATAGGTTCAACGCTGAGACAAGGAATAGGAAAGGATCAATGCATCGATCTAAGAACTCAAACAGACAGAAAAGACCATACCAATCCCATAACACGTCAAGGGGACACACGAGTTGAAGAAGATGCAGGCATAACTTATCACTGCGCAGACACAGAAACAAGAATGTCAGGCTCAAATAGAACCACTACAGGAACGGGTAGCAAAAGTACTCGCACAGGAAGAAGTAGATTGAACACAGATGGCACAGACACAGGCAGAATGTGCAGCACTACTGAGCGACGAAGTGGGAGTTCAGGTAATGGATACCATTAAGGAGAAGACTGCGCAGGCGCTGACAAAAGTAGTAGAACTGAGGGGAAAATTCTAGATGATCACCGAAGAGATCGAGGCAACTCATAAAGATTAGGTGACTCGGGACGAGTCACATGTCAATGTTGGGGGCCTATTGGCAGCATGTTGGAGTGGGAAAGAAAGCATGCACAAAGAAGAATGACATCTGGAAGAGCAATCGTGGGAAAGAAAGCGTGTAGAAGGAAAACACCTTTTAGCAAGAAGCATAGCACGCGCGCATGCAAGAAGGAGGCGACAGTTGGAAGGAAGCAACGAACGCATGCAGAGAAGGAAGACCTAATGACAGTAGGGTTAGGGTTTTTGTAAGGTTTTTTGTGTAAATGGTTGAAGAGCCCGATAGATATAAATATATATATATATGAAGGTATCATAGAAGAGTTCAAAGAGGTTCGCTGAGGTTGATCTTTACTACTGTTGTAGAGTTGAGATTGTTTATGTGTAATGTTTTTTATTAGATGTACTAATTTTGTAAAGCAAGTGAGCTAAGTGGAAGAGAAAAGGTAGATCTTGAGGATTAGATCGCAGGCCAAGGAGCCTGGTGCGATCTAGTTCGCCTCACAGAGATCTTACCCATCTGAGGAGAGTTGTAAGCGCGAGGCACGAGAATTGCAGAACCACCATAATAAGAGAGCCAAGAGCCAAATCTTTATGGACATAGCACAAGAGGGGGTGAACCACAGTAATACCTGTGTAATGTGATGAATGCATGCATATCTTTGTCATATTTTGAGTAGTTAAATGTTGTATGCAATGAATGAATGAGTTATTATATTACTTGGTTAATTGTTGTGGGAATATAACGAAAATATACGATGGAGGTTAAAATATAAAAGAGGATAACAATAGTTCGTAATACAAATCTAAATTAATGGTTCAGAATACAGATCCCCTATCTCATGCTCAATCCTAGGCTGTAAACACCCGAGTCTTACAAGCACCCATTGAAATCTATCTCGGGTGAGACTGCACAGTGCGCTCTGTGTACTGTGTTGCCTTTTGGTTTACCAGAAGGGCCGATAGTCTTAGGCCCTATTGGTACCCTTAAAGATACGAACCCTGGGCCTATGGTGCAAGCAGTGGAGAGAAGTTGTCCAACTTATCCAACAGTTGTTAACGTTTCCTGGAATCTCAAATTGTAATCGAGTTTAGTACTGATGAATGTTGAATCAGTGACAAAACTATTTTGGTTGTATAACTAACAAAGTCCTTCTCATTACGATGTAATGGACATTTTATGTGTACTTGATTGTATCTCCTGAACATAAAATTTTTGTGGTACAAAATTTTACCATACCACTCCCGGATAATTACAAATTACTCTCAATCTTCCACCTCCTTCCTGGATTGATCAACATTTAGATAACGCTTGAAATTTCGATTATATATATCGTTTTTTTTGTGCAAAAAAATTTGAAACCCTTTTGAGGCCGAGAAGCTATCTCTCCTCATAGTTGGCGACATAGAATCAGTCCTGGTAATTGATGTGTAGGCAAGTAGTAGGTAAATGTATTCTTACACACTCTGTGCCAACATTCTGTTGCTACAACAATATTTCACTTGCCAAGATATTAATCTTTTCTCCCAACAATATCAACCTCAACGATTTTCTTTTGGCGAGTATCCTCTACATTGTCATCTATTTACCCTTTGCATTTTCTTTAAATGCATCCAACTTAGAACCATTCTATCTCTTCGTTTCCTCATATTTTTATAAATTGTGTATCCTTCAAGGTCTATCCCCTCAACTATTTTTTTGAAAAGGTGTACCCCGACGTTTTCCAATGGTTTCCTCTGCGTTTTCACATCAACACTTGCCCAACAATGCGATTTTATCCCTGCTAGTTTCCCTTGATTTACTCTGCATTTCGCTCTTCCTTGTGGCGGTTTCCAAGAATAGAACCTTTGCGTTTTGGCAAGTAAATTCCTCTGCTTTTGTCCCTAATTTTTCGTTGTGTTACCCTTAAATGCCTCTACATTCCATCCTCTTTTGTCTCTATGTTTATCTTAAATCCATTGGTGTTTTCTTATGGTTGGAGTTGCCCAACAAACCAATAGTCTCACTTAGATTTCACTGATTTTGTGGTGGAAGTTGACTGCGATTTTCCTAGAGGAAAACTGCTAGACATTGGGAAATGCCATGCTTCTATAGATGGAATTCACCTCTGTGTATTTCCTATTCGCGCTGCCCTCTTTGGATCACTCCCTGCATCAAGATTCATTCCTTAAAAATTTCCCTCCATCGTTTTCTCACGGATTAATGAAAATTTTATTAGCGGTGATGGTTATAATGACACCAGGATTATACCTTTTAACTCTCTGAAACTTGGGCCTTTTTCCTTTTAATTTACAATTATCCACTTGATATTATGCCATATTAAAGTTATATATATATCGTTTTCCTTCTTGATAGTGCCTCTAGTACTCTTGGGTTGGCACAAGGTGTCTCTACGCTACCTTTATGGAGAATCCTCCCCACCATCTCTTCCCTTTTGGTATGGGATCCTCTCTTTTTTTTCTTAGCGTTTATTACTATTTATCTATTTTAGTTTCTTTTGTTCACACTTTGAGGTGATTTTCAAAATGAAGGATCATTGTGTAACGCATTTTGTACATGAAGAAATCATGTACTCTTTATCATTTTATATGAGTTAAGGTTAATTAAGCTCATTATGTTATGTGTATGAATTATGAAAAGTAGTGGCATATTACCATTCTATGAAAGGTAATCATTTCATCCATTGTGGCCATTTATCTTAGAAGGAATTTGAGATAATAGAGTCAACCTTTTAGATAATGTTCGCAATTCCAATTTGTCAATTAGATTGGAGTTAATAACAAGGGTTCTGAGTCACTTGAGTATCAAAACGAGAAACTTGTGTCTGTCTCACATCTTGGGGTTTCTTGAAGTTTTTAAAATGATTCCATGAGTGTTTCAACGACCTTCCTTTATTTGAAAAATATCGATGTTGATTGATGGAGTATATAGATCTCTCATGTGACTGTAGAATATGGATGTATAATGTTTGAGTAACTAGATTCCTTGCACCATGTAATAAAGTGAATGTATAAATGTTTGAGTAACTAGATTCCTTGCGTCATGGAATAAAGTGAATGCATAAATGTTTGAGTAATTGGATACTCGCACCTTGAATTTTGGATGAATGATGTATGATTGGTCATATGGTTAGAATTACTTGCACCATGAATTTGATGAATGATGTGTGATGGGTCATATGATTAGATTTCTTTTTCGCGATGAATAAAACTGATGAGTACTCTTATGCGCCTTGAATTATGTTGTTGTGTGGTGAACTAAGTAATTGATTAATCTTGTGTCTTGAAGTAAAGTAGATGTCTGCTTTGCGCCTTGAAAATAAAATAAAGTTGATTACATTTCGCCTTGAAAATAAAATAAAGTTGATTATATTGTGCCTTAACTTATGTCATTGTATGATTGATTTAGTAATTAAATTCCTTTGTGCCTTGAAAATAAAATAAAGTTGATTACTTGTGCCTTAACTTATGTCGTTCTATGATCGATTTAGTAATTAAATTCTCTTGCGCCTTGAAATTTATGTGATGTGTGATTGGTTATTAGAACACTATTGCACCATTAATTATCATTGATGTTGTTGATTTATCTAGTTGGTTTTGGACTTGATTGTGGTAGTGGGATGTAGACACCTCCTTGTTCCTCAAAACAGTCGCCAACCCTGAGACCTTAAATGGTCAAATTCAATTGGATGAATCTTGCACTTGAGCGTTGCTTATGTGTCTTGGAGGTCCTAACCTTGCAGGGTAGGTTGGGCGGGTAGTTTCTCTGTGTTATCTTATGTGATGAGTTGATCTTGCATCGTCATTTATGATACTTGTTGTTTTTGTGTCGTTATCTAATGTGATGATGTGTTAATTATGCGTCGTTACTAATATTGATTGATGTGTTGGTTGCGTAGTTATGGATTACGATGATGAGTCGTTTTTAATTCTTTTAATTATGATGTCATTGATTAGGCGTTGTTGTTAATTATGCGTTGACGTTAATTTCCTAATGCTTTAAAAAAATTACCTTTTTGCTTCGCTTTCCTAGTCGTAATGGAGGGTCCATTACAACTTGCTACTACGATTCACTTTTCAATTTATATAATCATGTATATTATATTACAAATGTAGATATACTCATTGCACTTCATTTCTACGTTTGTAGATGAAACAAGAAGATGTAGAACAAAATCAAGGTAATTAAGAAAACATAGAAAATAACCTAAGTACAATATCCCCTACAAGTGATGAAGAAATAAGTCGTGTAAGTAGCTTGAGAAATGATAATAGTTTGAGAGATGTGTGATGATCAATACGATATTTTGGAATTTTTGTTTTTGTAAAAATCAAACATTTTATTTAATGTAAACATATTGTCCCAATTGGTACAACACCGGGTTATCGATAATTTTAACAATTATTTATCAAGATTTTGAGTGTCATGGATCTTTATGTTGTCCCTTTTTGTATGATAAAGTGTCTATTATTCATAAAAAATAAAATGGGTTTCTTTTCTATTGTAATCTCCAATGTTGTAAAATGTTATGTTGTTGATTAAATATATGGATGATTTATATTATTACAATGAATAAAGGTGCAATATATTGTTATATTTGTTTAAATCGTACAATACAATAATGCAATGATTATAATGAAACACACTAATTAAATTATAAAATTCAATAATATTATGAAAAATATTTGATTTTTTTATGATTAGTGGAAATTTTATAAAAAAACAAGAAGTCACATTCACATACCCACAACACAAAGAAATTCAACATTGAAACATATTAGTGCATTGTATTCATTTGAGTACTTGATATCTATTATGAACTAGTGCATTCAAATGATTGCTACACAATGATGTGTTTCAATAGTTGTTACACATCGGTGCATTTCAGTGATTGTTATGCACCAATGCGATATACATGTAAAAACACACTTATGTTAATAACTGTAACAAGAGCATCGATGCTCCTAAATTTAGTAGCATCATCTCCTTTGATCTAGGTGGATGTTTGTGGCCACCCACCTATTCCACTGGCTCAAAGCACACATTTTCATTTTGGCGATTTTTCTATACGTTTTCGGGTCCTCAACTTTTGGGGTTCTTTTGAGGCCCTAAAAAACGTTTTCTAGGCACGACAACACCTAGATGATAGCAAAAGGCATGTTTGGGGCATCCAAAATGTGTACTTCTCAGCTATACCTTTCTAATGAGATACTGAGCACGTCAAATGAATATTGTATGCAAAAGTTATGATGCTGAGAAGTTGGCATACCACCTAACCCCATCGGGGCCCACAAGCCTTTTGACGTTTCATCTCCTAGGGTCAGGTTTTTGGATGTTTATGGTTTCCTCATTGCTTATTTATGATAAAAAGGCCTTTCAACCTCATTTTAATGTTCCCTAGAAAATGCACGTAGTCGTCACACCTCTTCTTAGAGATAAACTACCACCATTCAAGCGAGTTTGTTTCATTCCACATTTTTACAGTTCAACACATTTCATTTATTAATAGAAGTCAAGTTTCACAATATCTTTGTGTTTCTGTTATAAATCTGTATTTCATTTCATTCCATTTATAAATATGAATAGTGGCATCAGAGTAGTCTTCTCTTTATTTGTTTCTATGTGCATGTTTCCAACAAGGTTAGGGTATAAGGAGTTGGGACTCGAACTATTTAAGCCTTCGCAGGACTGTCCTCGTCGACCCAGATGACCTCCAATGGCAGAAGAAAATAGAGATGATGTATTGGGGGATCCTATTAAAATGTTGTTCGAGGAAGCCCTTGCATGTCAAAGGAACAATATGATGGATACTTTTTCCCAGATCCTTCGATGACTGCCAATAGTTGACGCATCTTTGTCAAACGACCACTTTGGAGGAACCACCCCCTTCAAGGTACAAGTTAGTTTTGATATTCCTATATTTGAAGGTAAGATAGATGCAAATTCTCTAGATAAATGGTTGGATATGCTCGAAGGGTATTTTTCTGTTCATAATTTTTCCGATAGAGAAAAGATCACCTTTGCGCTCCTTAAGGTTGTCCCCCATGTAAAGGATTAATGGGATACTTACTGTGAAAAAAAGGCCACAAAGTAATCCGCACTGCTTGCAGTCATACCCACTTGGGGTTCTTTCAATGATGCGATTAAGGAGAAATATTACCCTATTGGAAGCTACGATGACCAATATACAAAATGGACCACGCTTGTTATAGAAAGATTTTCCTCACCCCATGCAACTTGCTCATAAGGCCTTTTCCATTTCCCTATGAAGAATTGAAGTCCCTTTTTGTAGTTCCTAGAGATAAAAATAACATTTTTCCACATATACGCACCCTAACAACTATACAACAAGCGTATACGCAGGTTGCACCATTACATCCCGCGTACATCGAGTTTTTTTCCCAAAATTAAAAAATGGTGTCGGGTTTCTATGTCACTTCACGAGATCCATGATCCTTGACCTTCCATATACTGGAAACCCTCTGACTCGGCCCTTCAGTTCCATTTGAAGGATATAAATGGGCCATCTCCAAGATGTGGAATAAAGAGAAGAATTCAAATTTTGAGAGCAAAGTTCCTCTAGAGAAATTATTCACTTCATATTGAGTTTGGATACCTTTGTCCTTTAAAGTCTGAACACATTGTTCATCCCCCAAGCTCTTCCCTCTTTGATGGGGAACCTCATTGTATCTCTTATATGAGCTTGCCTTTGGTGGAGGATTGAAGTGGCAGAGGCCCAGCTGGAAGGGACTTAATTTATCGGTTCCGAGACGTGCCGACATGGAAGTTTGTCATTCATACTCTTATGTTGATCATATTTCGATAGAAATACTCTTTTCTATTCCAATTAATGTCTTGCAAATATTTGAATTGTTATTCCATGGGAATATTTGTTATGAATATTGATGGATTATTCTATTATATGTGCTAAATTTATATATTATCACCATATTCTTGCGTATCTTGGTTGTTGAGGACAAGTTGCATGTATATAGCTTTGAGTTAAGTGCTCAACGATGGACTTCATCGAACGTCTGGATGAGGTAGGCTCTTTATCTTTTCTTGTTAGCATGTTTGTGTTTATATAGCATACTTGATATTAGAGTCTATTTCTGCAGTCATTTCCGTATGTTGTGGTTTACCCC
Organism: Picea engelmannii; assembly: GCA_009831015.1. NCBI lineage: Eukaryota > Viridiplantae > Streptophyta > Pinopsida > Pinales > Pinaceae > Picea > Picea engelmannii. The sequence goes on along the minus strand of WSFP011444739.1, from coordinate 4,809 downwards.
ATGCCATAGAGTGATTTTCCTCATAATAGAATTGGCGACCATAATAGGGATTAAATCTTCTTTTCAGGGTTTGGAGTGCTTTTCTCCTTAGATTTCTCTCTGTTAGCTTGAGTTTCCTTGTCGTCTGATTGCTTGACAACCTATTTTCATTTTGAATCTGAGTTTCTTGGCCTTATCCTTAACATGGCAGTGTTTTAATACACATACAAGTTTTTTCCCTTGACAGACGCATACACACGCGAGTTTTCATTCTATAGGGCACGTACATACGTGGTTTTTGCCTAGACAGTCACGTACATCATCCTTTTTTTCTTGATTTCTAAGTTTGGGGTTTGTTGGGTGAGTTCTGATTGTTGCTGATTCTTCTTGAGTCTCTGTCATAACTGTTGAGTGCCTGCAGAGTGATAGGAAACCTTTCTTTGGTTGAATTTTCGGGTAGTTTTTCTTTCTCATCATCTTTTTCATCGGTTGTCCTTGCATCTTGGGTTGAGTGTTTGCTTCTCGATATCCTGCTTGGTTTGTCTCTTTTTCCTTACAATAGGGTTTATATATCAAGTTGTTGTTCAATCCTTGCATTTTCATTTATGTATATTGAAAATACAAAAAAATGTACATTTTGCATTATGGCATTTGATCTTTTGGGTTTTTGTTATTCATATTGATACATGTATGAAAATATTGCATCTTATTTGAAATCATTGATTTGAATCGAAAATTGCATTTTTAAAAGCTTATCACTTGTTGAGAATTGAAGTTAGGACTTTGCATTATATGCATATTCATTTCTTTTACTTACTGAATCATAAAATCATCAGTTTCATGACCACATCTTTTGAGTGAACAAAGCCACTAAAAGTAACACTGGTAAATTTAAAATTGATTACAAACAATTTTATTTTTCAAGGTGCACAAACTAGCTTAAGATATAGAGCCTTGGAATAGGATTTTGTGAGTAAATTTCTCCAAGGCTATTGAAATCAACATATGTGTATGACTAAGAGAGTGGTGAAATACATTGTATAATTGGTGACGTCAGGAGGATCCTCTCACACTGAAGTTAAGCACGAGGTCACGCGAAGTTGGTTGAAGAGATATCCCTCTAATACCTTCTTAGCGTCAGATATATTTCTGGGGATCTATTTGTATCTGGGGGTCTTGCTAGTGCCTTTACCTCTACGAGAGGCGGTACTTTCAAGATTTTGGGCTTTGTTACCTTGCCCATATGGTGGACTTGACTTACGATTGTTGCTACCCTAACTTACAATTATTCACCTGAAGAAATTCAGTCATTTGCTCGGTCACATGAAAAGAGGCCAGGAATTGACCCTCGCTTTGAACACAAAATCCCTTCCTGTATATTAGCAGTTAAGCTCCTACCTGACACTTCCGATCTCGAAGAATGCCTCATACAACTAGAGATCCTAGATGAGCAACGTCAAGATGCCTCTATGGATATTGAAGCAAATAAATGATCTGTCCTGGTCCAATATGATAAGTTTGTCCGTCCTCGACAATACGTTGAGGGTGACTTGGTCCTCTTGTATGACTAAGCCAAAGAACCACTGGGGGCATTCAATTTCAACCCCATGTGGCACGGTCCTTATATCGTGCGACATGTCTTAGAAATAGGAGCCTACAAATTAGAAGATTATGAAGGGAATATGTTGGTTGAGCCCAGAAACGGGCTCTACTTCAAAATATATTACACTTGAGCCCCAAGCTTGGGAATAAATCTTTGTATACTAGTGTATATTAGTGTATATACATCTTTTCCTTTGTGTCATCAACTTGCTTATCGAGTTTTCCCTTGGTTTGCAGATGTCAGTAGAGTCTTTGGTTTACTTAGGATTCGCAGATGGTGCCACTCGTCATACACGGAACTTGGCTTCCGCCGCTTGGGTTGTTTACTTACCCGAGGGTCAACTGGTGTCTCCAGGTGGAATTTGTCTAGGGCCATCAATGAATAATGTGGCTAAATATAGCACCATTATAGAGATTTTATGTGATTCCATTACACATGGTATTTGTTCTTTAGAGGCTCACCTGGACTCCCATTTAGTAGTATGGCAGTTGAATGGTAGTTACTGTGTACGAGATCCTACTCTACTTCAACGATTCCTACGGGTACGACTTTTGGAATGACATTTTGATTTTATTACTTATAATCACATACCCAGAAGTTCTAATTATGTATTCGATGCATAAGCTAATTATGTTTTAGATTGGCATTTATCAATTAACTAAAGTAAATAAAACACATTTATCAATGTACACATTGTAACATAAGTAAAGCTGAAGACCAAAGTTATATATATATATATATATATATTTCATCTCTCCAAAAATATGGTGTCATAGTACAAAAATTGGGGCTCATGCCCTCAAAATACATATATAGTCGATCGATACAATGACCACGACATCTATGCTTGTGGTGCTAGATGTGTGTCATGGTAGCATACTACGACGTTTGCGAGACGTCGAAAGAGTCACACCTACACACGGGGCACACCCACCACATGTCGTTGCATCGCCTCTGGCAGATCCTCTACCTGAACCATGGGTATTATTTGCGTCAAACGAGACAGGTTTCCATGCACATTTTGAAGAACTCACTCTAAGTCTCATCCCCTCTATGCCTCCGCTGGTGTCATGGAAATCCATCCGGTCGTCGCGGACCCACATCTGTGAAACAAAGTTTTTTTGTTAAATACTTGACATTATCCAACAATATTTGTGTTTTTTAAATCTTAAAAAAAAAACAAAAAAAATGAAATATATAAAACTTTTTCATACCTATATCTCTATAGGCGAAACCTGGTGGCAGTGGCATGTCTGGATCTCCTCTGTAGTCAATCCCTGCATAAGGGTAGTCGTCCAAGGCTATCACCTGCCGACACCACCAAAATAAGAATTGATCGTTGTAGGGGGTTGGCACCCTACCACCTCCCAATCGCCTCATCACCTTGGTCCACCGTGACATGGATGGATTGAGCAGTTTATGTGGAGAAATATCGACTCTATGGCTCAATCCTAGAACCCACTCGAAGAAAAAACTACATAAGACAGATGTGAACCTGAAGTTCCTCTTCCTACCCTATTTGCAGTCTGTCAGTTGTCTCTTCATGTTAGACATTAGTGAGGTGCACCAGTCATATAATGTGGGTCGTAAGCACTCCACTGAGTAGAACATCAGTGGCCTTGATTCCTGGTGCAACGAGGTTGACCCCATGATCTGTGTGAGTACAAGAATGACGTTCTTTAAACTTAGGTTGTTGATCTCTCTAATGGGGAGTTGGCTCCCTACCTTTTCTATGTCTACAACACAGTGAGTGGCGATGCAGTCCTCTATGTTCATGCCACTCCCAACTCCCCAGGCTTTGAGGTTCACCACCTCACCCCAAAACGACAATCCTGTAAGAAAGTAGATATCCTCGACTTCAATTCTCAATGGTTGCCCATCGAGGTTGAAGGCCTCTATATCTGGATCCTAAAAGTTCACCATCATTTGGAGCAGCCTCACTTGAGCCCTCATCCCTTTAAGATCCCAAAACTTGTAAATCCCACATCTTTTTAATGCTGATTGGGCCCCTAGATATTTTTCCACCGCAACATCAACTTCCTCATGCTCCCTTTTTCTCCATTCAAGTACCATCTTACAAGAAAAATCTATTTTTTGAGTCAAATTTCTTTAAAAGAACAAGTTATGGACTTGTACGCGAGCTGCATTATACACAGTCGAGTATAGGGCTACATATAAAGGTATGTTTTGATAACAAATGCGTATAGGGCTATGTATATGCGACCTGATGAACTACACACTGTGTACACCCTAATTCCTAATTTTCGCCTTAAAAAACTCAAAAAATGAGACGTAATTTAAAATTGTAATCCACTAGAAATGAGGAGGAGGGAAATAGTACCTACTTGGTCCAGATGGTTTTCAATTCCGTCACTCGTAGCTCCCATAATCGACACTTGGAGGTCGTGGGAAAATTGGTCCAAAATGCACTATTTGGGTTAAAATGTGAAATGGTATGGTAAAATTGGTTATTTTTACTATTTATAGAAAACTTTTACCCACTTTACATATTTTTTGCTAATATTTTGGCTTAGTGGACTAATAGTGCAGTGGATGGAGTTGGTTTTGGTGGTTTTATCCAGGGATTCTTGCGGTTTCTAGTGCCATGTCACCCGTTCGTGACTTTGGCAGGTACTTTCTTTGACCAACAAATAGGATAGGTCATCACTCCATTTCGTACACTCGCATTATCCTACAACTGCGATTCATATGCCTTAGGTACGGACCCATTTATTAGCAACACAAAACATTCTTTCTACTACTAGAAGTGTTGTTAGTGAATGGTAGAGGCTTACCAAACGTGGGTGCCCTAGTTAGAACCTTTGTGCCATTCGGTGCCCATGCAAATATTTTTTCCATAAGACCGGGAGTCCCTTATAGTTGCAATATGAATTTGTGTTTGAACCTCATATTCTCACTCATAATCATTATGACTTATACCTATGGGACTTCCACCGAGTCTTGGTTAAGATCTTTTCCAGATCTAAGATTTCAGAGTGAACTTGTCTCTTTCATACTCATTAATTGGGTTTGAAAGGACATCTATTTGGTGTAAGTTTAACCCTTTTTTCGGAGCAAGTAGAATAATTTCAAAAAAGGAATACTCTAGTCACTAGTGGCTAGAAGAGTTCTCCTGGGTATTGTTTTATACGTTTTCGGGCCTAGGGGATTAAATTTTTGAAAAAGGACATTCTTTGGCGTTAAGTTGTAATTGCACTCCATTATCC
>WSFP011444738.1:0-20256 GCA_009831015.1 Picea engelmannii | reverse complement strand
AACCAAAATGCATCACACTTATATAGTGCTTATGAGATCCAACTACTTATAATCCTGGAGATTGTGGTTGAGAGAATATCTCAACAATCTCCAACAAATCAAACTAACTATACTATTGTAAGCGTTAATTCTAACATATTTTTATATAATGTTTTAAATATTTTGGATATGTGTAGTTTGAACCAAAGTTACCAAATTTGTCTGTATCAGGAAAAAAAAAATATGGAAATTCGATCATTCGATTTGAATGCTAATAATTTGAGATAAATTTGTTACGATTGATACAATTTGGCACGAGATAATAAAGAAGAGAGTTCTTGGAGGGATAATTCAAAGAAAGTGAACAATAATATCTTTATGCAGCGAGCGTAGCCAGGGGAACGGGGGACCCTACATCCTTGTACCGATGATGGGGCTTTACTCTCAAGAGGAATGATCTGGAGTTGTGAGGGGGAGTCGTGATCCAATGTTTCTCCCTTTCTAATACCTATTTATGAAGCGGGTGTTAGTGAGACACAAGAAGAGCTTGACAGAGTCTGCTTTGCATGAAGTACGGAGAAGGGAGGATCTCACAGACAAGGGGGCATGGCTTCTCGGCTTCCCTTGGTGGTTGGACAATTTGATTGTCCATATTTAATGGGTGTTATTTAAATTTGAAAGTGGGTGAGTATGAAAATGATCAGAATGCACAAATGTATAGTGAATTTAGCAGGAATGGAAGCATATGTGTGATGTCTATTCACGATTTTTTTCCAAATTGAAAATCTTGAATTCAAATTTATATCATATCGTATTGAATTCGAATCTGAATTTGAATTTGAACTTAGTAACTATGGTTTGAACCAAACTCGTTCATTACATTTAGTATGAGAGCAAGTCTAATCCCAACCTTTGGCCCATAGACTTTTGGTCAAATTTCATTTCCCTTGGCAACAAATTTGTTGGCCTTTGGCTACAAAAATATTTCAGAGTTTATCTAAGCTCTAGTCCATTGACCACAACCAGTCTTTGGCCATTTGATATTCATATTATATTAAAGAAAAAAGTGATTCTGTTGTTGGGCCTCAACTTTGATGATATTTTGTCATGTTAATAAACCATATATTGGCCTAAATAAATTTATCCTCTGCCACTTTTATTACATTTTGCACCTATTTTGATCAATAAAACACTTCCCAAGGTATTTTATTATTTATTTTTAATTTTTGAAATTTCATAAAATTTTATGCATTGTAAATCAATTTTACCAGTTTTTACCAGAAAAATTAACTTCTTGTAATTGCTCCGTCGTTAGCATGTTTCCAGCATGATCCAGGTAAAATCGACACATGGAGCATGATTAGCATCTTCATGGCATGGACGGGTTCCCTCTAGAACCAAGAAACTCTACTCGCAAATGCCTAGTCAATGTGCAGTCAACTCTACCACTTAGAAGGAAAAATTGTGTGTTACAAGAGGGAGAAAACTTCTGACATGATTTTTGAGGTGATTAGGACAAATCTTGAAAAATTAAAACATGGGTTTTGTGTAGAATGAACCAATTTCAGTAATGAACATGCGTGTTTTCCAAAAAATATGCAATTTGGGAGATTTGGAGGTTTTTCTAAAGATGAAAAACTCATATTGTATGTGCGGCTGATTGTTCACATAGGGATTCGAATTGCCCATCAAATCATGGAGGAAATTGCTCGTTTTGTGCTCAACCTAGCTAAAATAGAAAGTTGTTTGATGTGTCATCACTCCTAGGGAGAAATTTATGCCATGGTTGTTATATTTCATCTTGTATAAAGGTGGTAAAGCAACACTGAAAAGGGATCCGATTTTATCCATAGACAACCTTTGAATTGCAGACTATAACAACTTTTGATTAATAAAGTGATCTTAGTTCTTTCAATTTTTAGTCTCTCTTTGTACATGTGCAAGCTTGGAGGGCCCCCGTGTTTGGTTCATGTGGCATCAGAGTAAATCAATGTGTGAGTTTTCTATTTCTTTGTTTTATAGAATCTCCTTTTGTCAATTTATTTAAAAGTTTAGTCTGATTTATATTTGTGTTGCATTATATACCATGGTTGGATTTCATTAAAGTCTGTTTATCTAGTTGTTATAGAGTCAAGAATCAATTCTATCCTTCATTGACAACTAAAAAAGGTTTCTTAGAGTATAGCTATAAGCTTCCATGGTCCATTGAGTCTGTCTGGCCTAGGATTTTATCATTAGAATTTATTAATGATTGTGTGAGTTTAAATCTTCTTCACAAAACTTCACAATGATGCAAAGTATTATTGCAGAGAGCCACCTCTTGTTGGGTCATTTAAACTTCACAATTATCTAAGTATTGTTGTAAATAATTTTACACTCTACAACTAGCGCTTCAACCATTGAAATTGTGATAGCTATAGATCATCCCCTGTGAAGATTAATACACTCTACAATATGATTTTCAACCAATGAGATTGTGATAATTATATTGAAGGAATTTAGCATTTAGATATTTTCATATGATTTGATTTCATGAATGTGTGGTAAATATTTTTTTAGTCATTAAAATTCACAATCAACAAAGTCTTGTTACAAATAACCCTCACTTGTTGGGGTAAATACACTTTGCAACATGTTTGTCTACCATTGAAGCTGTAGACCTTAGATTGGAAGAATTTAGCTTAGAATCTTTTTGTTAGATTTAAGTTAACGAATGTGTAATGAATATTATTTTCCAATCATTAATCTCCACAGGTGAAAAGAGTATTGTTGTGTGAGCCATTTGAGGCGTGATATCTCACAACCAGATTTTCTACCTTTGTAAATCGTGGCAACCTAGATTGGATAAGATTAGTTCCATTATATTATTTTGCTAGTTTAAAATTTTATTTCACATTGTAATAATTCAAGTAAAGATAATTATTAGTTTGTTGGAATAAACTTTAATCTTGCATTTCCAATGCTTGCACCTCGAAGTTTACAGATTCTTAGATTGATAATTAATGTTCAAAACTTATACAAATAAGTTGCCGCAAATTTTAAAGTCCAAAATTTATGTTGAAAAAAGAAACAAAAAAAATATATTCCATTGTTGCGGCTAGGTAAAATATTGGATATGCCACCTTTTCTCTAGGCAAATGCATTGTGGGTTGTGCATTTGAGGCGAGATAACCTCGAGAAGATTTGTAGCTTCGTCTTCTACTCCTATCCCCGAAGTCTTTTGGTGGCGTCGTGGAATCTGATTTTTATGCGAACTATGATTTGTCTCGGATAATTTTTGGATAGATTTTGTCTACCATCTAAACCGTTAGTGTGTATACCCCACATTTGTTGCCATACATTTACATTGGTGGTGTGGGTGTTGTATTGACTCAAGAAAATAAAATAAACAATGGGGAATCACAACTCGTGTATAATGTTTTTACTAACTAAAACTATATAATAATTGCCTTGATAGTGAGATTAATTAATAGATCGTTTTGTTATTGCAAGATTATTTAACACATTAAAGTTAAAGTTATATTAAGAGTCATTAATATTATTAGTCCGTGTCGCTGCCACTTGAAACATATGTCCACTCTATCGCTGAAGCAGTTGCATGGTTGTCCATCTGGCTTGACATGGTTGTCAAGCCATTAGACTTGGCACTTGCATGGTTAAAATTTGTGCCATGCGATTTATCCATCTGGCTTAGACTAATCTTTGGACTAGATATCTCACCTTCATGCATTGGCTGAAAGTGGGACCCACGCCTTCACAGGTATGTTTTTGTTTTTTTATCTTTTTAATTATAATAAATTCAAATAATTTTTGTTAATAAAAACTTATAGAACTGGAAGTCGTGTTCTTTTATGATCTCATTGATCGCAGAGTTTCATTTGATTTTATTATTTATGTTTCACAGTTCTTGCTCAATGATTTGGAATGATGTCTGATCTGCAACAGGTAAAGAGTAAGGTTGGCTAGAAGATGAGACGAGGGGCTTCAGTCCTCAAGGATTCTCAGTATTGAAGTGGGTCGTTTGAATTTTTGCTGGAGGAAGTGGAGATTCTGATATATTTTGCTAAAGTTCTTTTTCTCTAGTTTGATTTGATGACGTTGAAGAGCAGAGGAGGTTTTGATATTGGTTTAGTTCGTGTGTGGATGGATATTTCCTGAATTGTTGCACAGATTCAAAGGTTGATGGAAAGTTGCATTTGACAATCATCAATATCCTCAAGAGTGTGGTTCAGAGAAAAGGTATCGAATGTTCCAATCAAGACATCTATGTGTTTCTTTGCTTGATTGATTATATGAGCTGCCTAGATTAAAATTTAATCAAAATTTATGGAGCGTCATTTCATTTTATTGGTTGAAAAGTCTCACTTCTGACAATTTCTGTGAAATTTCCTCTCTTACTTAATTTTAGCAATTACATATTCTCAACCTTTCTTTGATAACTTGATTTTAGATGCCAATTTTCTCTTGTTTCGCAAATATACTATGCAAAAAATCAACATGTGTTTTTTTTTTTTTTTTGAAATAACAGAAGCTACCCAATTTTTAGCCAAAGAAGGATCGAAAATCATCTTGTATATTGGGTTGTGGTGTAGTTGTAGAGGGGTGTGACTGCATTGCAATTATCCCATGTTTGATTCTTAGTAGAGACCTGGTCGATATATTCCAGCAGAGTTTTATCTTTTCTGGTACAACAATATGATTATAGATGTGGTCAGACAGACGATCTTGCTAATTTATTTATATTTTAATTAATTGAAGATGTGATATAGATATCCAACAAACCAGAGAACAACTAATCTGCATATTCCCTACCCTCCAAGTTTGTGTCTGTTGAATTGTAAAAAATGTGTTTAGTCCAGGCAAATCTTCCAACTTCTGCATGGCACCTTATAACATGTAAAAATTAGGTTGCCTTCCATGCATATTTAGTGATCTGAATGAATGCTAATGAATATGATAGTTAGCGATTGCCCCACATCCACCCAGCAATATTGATGATGAATGTGTTATTTGTGCATGCAGTAAATGAATTTTATATGGAATTTAGTCTTCTTAATGTCTCATAAAATACATGTATGAGGAATTGTGAACACCAAGATAAATAAATAATCTATTTAAACAATAAAAGGGTAGAAAATCTATAGAGCCTTTCATACGGTCACTCTTGCAAAGTGGGTGCTACCATCAGATTTTAAGTGGAGGGTCATTTTGTTTATATAAATTATTTTTTAAAATTTGTTTTAAAGTGCATTATCTTTAAATGAAGATTTTGTCTTGAATTTATTGGAGTCATAGAAGATTTTGTCTTGAATTTATTGGAGTCATAGAGTGTCAAGATTTATCTATTTTACATATATTTGTATATATCTTGTCATAATACAAGATTATAAATTGTTTTTTAAACAAAATCATAGTTCTTTTCAATTAAAAATACAAAAGACAAGTCTTATATAAATTCATTCATTACATGATTGATAGTTCTTTTCAATTAAAAATACAAAAGACAAGTCTTATATAAATTCATTACATGATTATACAAAAGACAAGTCTTATATAAATTCATTACATGATTATACAAAAGACAAGTCTTATATAAATTCATTACATGATTATACAAAATACAAGTCTTATATATATTCATTACATGATTATACAAAATACAAGTCTTATATAAATTCATTACATGATTGATAGTTCTTTTCAATTAAAAATACAAAAGACAAGTCTTATAATTCCTGTATAGTGTCTGTGGTAAGTAAAATCATGTACAAAAGACAAGTCTTATAATTCCTGTATAGTGTCTGTGGTAAGTAAATTCATTAATAGTTCTTTTCAATTAAAAATGAAAAATACAAAAGACAAGTCTTATAATTCCTATATAGTGTCTAAGGTAAGTAAATTCATTACATGATTGATTAAAAGGTTAAGTTAAAAACAATGTCACGATTGATTTAGTAACATTTCAACCCAAAAGGACATGCCAATTCTTACTTGCATCAAAATATCACGATTTATTAAACAATTTCAATTTTATTAAATTTGATTAATTTAAATATAATTTTATTAGAAAATAAGAAAAAAAAAAATTATTAAATTTAAAATTAGGTTTTTTAAAGTGCAAAATTTGGGGGTTTTGAAAGAATTAATATTTTGTTTCAAAATTATAAAATTGGATTCAATTTTAGCACTCTCAAAACTAGGTTTTGCACTTTTGAATGTTTATATTGGCACTTTTGAAATTCTATATTGACACTTTTATAATTAGATTTTGTACTTTTGAAAATTGATATTGACACAATTTTGCGATATGGATTTAAAATTTGATTTTTTTATTTTCAAAATCCTTTATTGACACATTCATAATCTAATTTTGCATTTAAATTTTAATCACATTTGATATATATTACAAAAAGTTTTTACCCTTATTCGGGCTTTACAACACTTAGAATATAACGTATACACGTGCCAAATTACAGGTGTGCTCTTGTATATTATAGATGATTTTTGTTGAGGACCATTCTACAACTCTACATGTATTCAATAACAATATTGTTCAATGAAACTTCAAATTTCCGTCATTCTCCATATAATTTGTATTTCTTTACAATTTGTATTTCTTTAGGTTGTAGAATATATATTCTAATGTTTAAATTAGTGTGGGACACTATTGTGAACATTGTCATTGTTGGGGCCATCGTTGGTGCCGCATTGGGGTGTGGATGAGTGGCCATTTTGAGAGGAGAAAAACGCTTATGCAAGTTGATCTTGTCATTATGTTGGGGCAAATTCTCATGCTTGTTGCACCAATCCCTTTAATCTTGATAATGGGTAGAATCTATGTGGGATTGGGTACAGGCATGGCATCAATGACTTCACCCCTTTTTATTTTAGAGGCCTCTCCCACAAAAGTGAGGGGTGCTATAGTGAGTACTAATGGTTTTTTCATCACGGGAGAACAATTCATGCCATATTGCATCAACCTAGCATTCACCAAGGTCTATGCTATCTTTACAAGGGAAAACATTTGTCTCTTATCTTACAAAAGGGAATTTAGTCCTTTTGAGATATCTCTTACTTGGAAATATTTCCCAATTTAATGGACATGTGCTTCCATTTCCACATTTTTAAGGAATATGAAAATTTTTGATGTAGTCTTTATTTCTTAGAGTATAATATGGTCGGACCAAAAGTTTTTTGTGTAAATACAAATATGGTTCAGAGAATGTTTTTGATTCGCATTATGATACCTTGTCCAAGTTAGCTAAAACTCTCCTCATTATGTGGCACCCACAAAGCACTCAAAATACTAATATGGTTCTTAGAATGTTTTGATTACATTTCTGCTACCATGTCCAAGTTAGTCAAAAACTCTCCACATCCTCTAGCACCCACAAAGGACACATGTACATCTCAGCCTTTGTTTGGCTGATGTTCCCCACATACTCTAGCCCACAAAGAAGATTGATAGAGAATGCTATTACATCTACCAAGAGATTATCACAAGATGGTCATCGTTAGTTTACATGCGTATAGCCTCCTTTAAATAATCTAATACTTGTTACCAACTACATTCTTTTTACTCCAACAAAGTTGAGTAGCTACTTTTGTGTAAAAGTGTTTTATGCTCATTTCTTCAAGTGGGTTTACATTTTTTCCTCCTTCAATTATGAACACATTTGTCTTGAACTAAAAAATGGTGGAATAATTTTTCTTAAGCGATTTCCCTTTCTTATTAGTTTTGGTTGGTTCATGATTAACAATGTACTCTAATCTGCAACATGTAAAGAGGAGGCTTTGCAATGAGGAAGAAGATGAAACTAGAGGCCTCGGTTCTAAAGTTTTATTTTCAAGGTAAGAGCCTGAGATATGGTTTATTAATCATTTGTATATAATTAGAATGGCCACATTTACATATAATTAGAAAAGCGTTGCAATTTTCTGATTCATGATCTGCGGCTTTTAGGTGATTCATGATTTGCAGGTTTTAGGAGAAACATTCCAGTGATGATGGGGGCAACAATGTCACTTCTGTATTTCACAAGATTTGTGATTCTAAAACCAATAGAACACATCTTTCCCTCAGACCTATGTAATAGCTCTTGAGTATTGGTATAAATTCAATCCTACTATAGCAATAGTAGGTTTAACAAATCTGCAAACATGGGAGAATAGATTAAAATTGAATCCAAGTTCACCCTCAAAGACAGTAGCAAAAATTAGCTCAAATTTGATGTCTCCTCCTTCACCATCAACAAAACTAAACCTCCCCCATGTACAAAAAATTCCACAGGATCTTATAGCAGCATGACTTGTGGGTCTTTTCCTCCCAGCTCCTCCCACTCGGGCTCTGAAGAGGAGCAACAACAACATGAGAAGAAAAAGAATGTAATCGATGAGAGAAAGCATAAGATAATGTTATCCAACATAGAATCTGTAAGGAGGTCCAGAATGAGGAAACAATGAGAGAAAGCATAAGAGAATGTTATCCAACACAGAATCTACAAGGAGGTATAGAATGAAGAAACAACAACACTTGGATGAGCTCCAAGCTCAGGTAGTCCAACTGAGGGCAGAAAACAATCATATTCTCAGCAAATTCAATATTGCCTCACAACATTATTTGCAGGTGGAGGAACAAAATCGTGTTCTTAGATCTCAAGCCATTGATTTATATCATAAGCTCCAGGCCCTAATCTCCATGCAGCAACACCAACATCAACAACAATGTTTGGGTAATTTTGATAATTTGGATTACCAGAATTCATTCTTCTGTTAATTCCTCATTTGCATCTGATATTGTTCAGTAAGCCTTCCACCACCATATATATCTTTAGATCATCTGTACAATTTTGTGATGTAATGAATATTTAAGAGGACTCATAGAGACCCAATTAAGCAGGTCGAGTTTGAAAGGAGATCCATGTATCGACCTCTTTTTTCTACATATCAATTTTCACCATTTATTTTAATGTTATGGTCATTGATGCATGTCTACCTTTCCTCGTTTCAGGGCACAACCTACTTCAATTGCATTTAAATCATTTTCATTGTAAAACTACAACATGGACAAAGTACAACATGAAATATGAAATATTATCGTAAAGCTACAACATGAACATGAAATTTCATTGTTCCAAAGTTAACTATAAAGTTTAGGGCATGACCTGCTTCAACTGCATTTAAATCATTATCGGCAAGGACATAGCCACAATAGTGGCACTTGTTTCTATTTTATTGAGAAATACTATTGGAAGCCCTATTATATCATTAGTGGAATTAAAAGTATAAAGGAGTTATTCGAATATATTCCACTCCTAAGTTCAATTAAAAAGATATTATAAAATATTACCAAAGTTATAAGTGTGAAGAGAAATTATAAAAGATATAAGGAGTATTATAAAATTATAAAATTAAATGTCCAAGCTAAAAATATTTTAGTACCAAAGAAACTATTGGAAAGCAAGAAATATATAGCAATCACTTTCGTAGACTTTAGCAGTTAAATCGTTGCACAGAGGGGGTCCCTTGTTCCAAAAACAAGTGGGTCTTATACACCAATTGGTGTCTAGTTTGTTCGTGACCTGCGGGACTACCCTGTGGCTGAGAAACCGGGACTCAGGGGCATCTAAGCCGTCAAAATCCCCCAGGTATCGCACTCGGCCTGAACCACACCAACCCCTAACATGGCTAGATTTTTTGTCCCCGTAGGTTTCGAACCGGTGACTTTAACATCACAGAGTGCCTTAACAACACACTTCGTCACCGATTGTCCTACACCTCGGGGACAACCTTAAGAATAGATTATTGTTATTGTTATTATTATTATTATTATATAATATTTGGAGAGAAAGCAAAAGGAAGAAGTTCAAATTCAAGAGTTTCTAGAAGAAAATATTAAGTTATTATGTCAAAAAAATCATGAATTCCATATAGGATTCTATTTTTTGATGAAATGTCCTTTTTGTGCAAAGGAGTCCACATGTCTAGAATCGTTAAAAAATCGACATGTCTTTTTCTCCTATTGTTACAGAGCTTTTATTTTAATTGAATATTAAAATAACACACAAATACAATCGATGGAAAGAGATATGAAAATACATGAAGCAGTAAATCAAATTGTAATGAAACCTAAGGCTCGGTCAAAGGAAATGAAATCCAACTTGCAAGCCAAACACCAAACACCACTCCTACAAGATGCCCCTAATCGATGTACCCAAAAATTGGAGTTGGAAGACCAAGAGAACTCACACATAAAAGAATTAGATAAAAAAAAGCCAAACTTCAGCAAAACAAAAAGATTTCACAACATAAATATAACGATATTGAGGACATGTATTACAAGGAAGTAATGGAAAAGGAACATGAAACTTCTCGTTTAAAAGAATATAGTCAAAAGTTACTTAATCATATCAAGAATTTAAAGGATAAAAAGCAACGTGTTTAGAAGTTGAAACAAGAAAATCAAGATCTCATAAAGAAATTATCAAAAAACGATGAAGAAAATTCTCTTTTAAAAAGCCTTAATCAATGATTATTGGAACAAATTAGGAAGTTAAAAGATGAAAAGCTTGAGATTCAAAACATCAAGACAAAGTCAACAAATAAGAGAATGAAGAATTTGCACGCTTAAATAATCATAATCAAAACCTACTCATGTAAATCAAGAAGCTTAAAAAAGACAAGAAATATCTATAAAGTAAAGTAGAACAACTTATCAAAGAAACATCGAAGTCTTTAGAAGTAAAAATCCAAGTTGTGGAAAAAGGAACAAATACAAATTCAATCCACATCACAACTAAAGAAGAGGTCAATCCTTTTTTCATCCTTGGGGAAAGAACAAGTTGGAAACATACCAAATTTCTCGGAGCAACTGCAAGCTAGGGTTTTGACAGTCACAACCATAGCAGAGGGTAGCATGAGCACCAGAGGAGGGGGTAAGGGTACCCCCTCATACAAACAGATAGTGGTAGACAGAGGGAAAGGGCCAAGGGGCATATTTTTCAAGGCACCTATGACAGACACCTCAGGATCTGACCCTGGAATAGGTCAGGAAAGGAACAAGGAAAAAAGTGAATGCATGGAAGAGGAAGCCAAAGAAACTTAGAACGAGAGGCAAGACAAAGCGAAGACCAACCGGGCAAAAGGGAACAACCCATTCAAACCCAAATCAGCATTGATACCCAAGGTGGTATTGGAGGATCCACAAACACAACTCTACAGGGATCAGATGAAGGAGCATGCGCTAATATGCAAATTTATGGGCTTGTGGCCCACCAAAAGAGCGTTGCGCAACTGGATCAAATATCACTGGAAGCCAAATGAGGAAGTGGAGCTCCATCTGGGCTCAAAAGGTTTCTTCACAACAGTCTTCATAAACTTGGAGGAAATAGATAGAGTATTTGAAGGAGGGCCATACTTTCATGCAGCAGCAGGATTGTACATGCAGCCATGGAAGGAGAATTTCTCCCCAGAAAAAGAGACCTTCAAAAAGGCACTGGTCTGGCTGAGACTACCCCCTACCCTTAGACTACTGATTACCCTCTACCTTTGAAGCAATAGGGAATAAACTGGGGAAATATATAAAGACCGCAGAAGCCACCCTAAAGGAGAGATACACATCTTATGGAAGAATATGTATAGAAATGATGGATGTGTCGGGAGCACTCCCATAAGCCATATGTCTCGAATTCAGGGATGAGGAATGGATCCAAAACATCGATTATGAACATATCCCCTTCCATTGTAGAATATTCCATGAACATGATCACTTGATTAGGGAATGCCCTTTTAATAAAAAACAAGAAACGGAGAACCCCAAACCATAGCAGGATGAGGATGGGTTTGTTAAGCCAAACCCCAGAAGCAGAGCCAACAAAAAGTAGATCAAATCCCAAGTAGAAAATGACCCGGAGGTCTGGATTATCTCGGAAGGAAGGGATAAAACCAATCAAGGGGCAGAAGCCAAGAAAGATACGGAAAAATATCAGAAAGTCAGAGAACAAACACCAAACGAGCCCACCGACCGACCAAACAACCAGAAGGAACAAGGAAGTTGCACAACTCTGATGGAAGGAGAAATCAGAGACGACAACACCCCCATGCAATATGCGGAGGGAGAGGTGGAATGGACACCAAGTGAAGTAGGCACAGAAGATTCGGAACTCAGAGACTTGGTGGAAAGGGAAGGAATAGATCTCACGAACATACTAAAGCAATGGAAAAGACGGGGAGTAGACAATGTACCAACAAAGCAACTTGACCGCATCAAGTACTTGTTCCTCCTAAGGGAGGAAGACAAAGCTAGAGGCCTAAAGCATACACACAGGGAGATTTGAAACCTAGGAGTCAAAGCTGACGAGGTACAACCACAACTCTCACCTAAGCAAACGTGGAGGAAAAAAGGTAGGAAATCCAATAGTGTAGCCCTGCAGGAGTTTGGAGCGCTACTGATAAACTCGGGTAAGATAAAAAAAACTCTTCCCCAACTCCCCCTCGCATGTTTAAATGAAGGTTATAATTTGGAATATAAGAGGCCTAAACAACCCAAGAAAGCAATGAATCCTTAGGAGTAGACTAAAACAGGAGCAACCAGATCTCTTCTTTATTCAAGAGACCAAGTGTAATACAGACATAATGGAAACAATCAGTCAACAATAATGGCACAAGTACAAGATGGTGGCTATTGGAGGACACCAAATGGCAGGAGGTATCCTCACCCTATGGAACCCACAAGTACTAAGGCTAATAGCAGTAGAAGTGACAAGGAATACCCTTACGGTCCACATGCAACTCATTGGGAACATAGAGGAGATTTTGTGCACTAATGTGTATGGACCCCAGGTGTTAGAGGATAGGAGAGGAATGCTAAGAGACCTAGATGATCTCAAAAATTGAGCCAACAACCTCCATTGGATCCTAGCTGGGGATTTTAACATCATAATGTCACTTGCGGAGAAAAAATGAGGTACCAGAAAGTTGGATAGAGATGTGGAGGAGTTCTCAAATTTTATAGACACAACGGAGATGGTAGATCTGAAAACCAATAATGGCCAGTTCACCTGGAAAAATAAGCGAATGAGCCAGCATCAGGTCGCAACAAGACTCGATAGATTCCTAGTGTCAGAGTCAATCATTATGCAGGGGCTAACCTTAGACTGCAACATCCTCCCATGGGGGGGATCTGACCTCTGGCCAATGCAACTAGAAGCAGGCTTCTAAACCACACCAAAGAATAGACCCTTAAGATTCGAGAAATTCTGGATGGAACACCCGACTTCCAAGGAAAAAATCAAACAATGGTGGTGTGAGGAGCAACCAGAGAAAGGGATAAGGATGTTCAAACTCTACAAGAAACTAAAACATATCAAATATAGGCTTAAGGAGTGGAACAAGGAAACGTTTGGGAATATAAACCAAGAGAAGAACAACATTGAAGAAAATATGAAAAAGCTCCAGGAAAATTGCATTTCGGAGGGCTACAATGAGGAGCGGAAAAAGGAGGAGATCCAGATGACCCGGGAATGGGATGAGCGGTGCCAACAAGAAGAAACTCTCTGGTGACAAAAGTATCGGATCATATGGCTAAAGGAAGGAGAAAGGAACACTAAGTTTTTTCATAGAACAACCATGGCCAGAAGAGCCCACAACAAAATCTTGAAGATTAGGGACCAGAATGGCATAGAAAGAGAGTCCTATAAGGACATCGAAACAACTCTGGTAAACCACTTCTACGGGATAGCCCAGGAACCTAACCAAGATAGAATGGAGGCCATACAAAAGGTAATCCAGCATATCCCTCTCTTGGTAATAGATGAACAAAACCACAACCTGATCAAGCCCATTGCAAAGGAGGAAATAGACCAAGCACTCCAGGAAATGCCCAATGGAAAAGCCCCAGGCCCAGATGGTTTCACAGTGGAATTCTTCAAAGCTTGCTAGGAAGTCATCAAACACAACGTTTATAGGGTAGTGGAAGACTCTAGAAGGTTAGCCTCCATTTTGAAAGCACTAAATGCTACTTTGATCACACTCATCCCCAAAGAAAATGAAACCAAAACCCCCAATCATTACAGACCTATAGCACTGTGCAATGTGGTGTATAAGATAATTTCCAAGGTTATAGCAAATAGATTGAAACCACTCCTACCCACACTGGTTTCACAAGAGCAAGCAGGTTTCGTGGAAGGAAGGCAAATAATGGACAATATTATCCATGCCCACGAACTTATCCACACCCTGAAGCTTCAAAAAAGAGGGGGAATGATAATACAACTGGACCTAGCTAAAGCTTATGAAAAAATTAGCTGGCACTATATGGTCAGGACCCTGGAAGCCTTCGACTTCACCCAACATTGGATCAGATGGATAGTCAACCTAGTATCCACAACAAGCTTCTCGCTACTAGTAAATGGAGCCCCTGCCAAGACTTATTGGCCCACAAGAGGTATCAGACATGGTGACCCATTGTCCCCCTTCATTTTCATCTTAATGATGGAAGGACTCAGTCGAAGCATAAAAGGCACAACCACAACAAGGGAAATAAAAGGTATCAAACCCTATGAGAATTGCCCAACTTCTACACACCAACAGTTCGTGGATGATACCTTACTCCATGGAATGCCCACGGTCAAGGAAGCGAAAGCCTACAAATGAATCTTAGACGAGTTTGGGGAAGCCTCGAGGGCATAGATAAACCAGTCCAAATCTATGATCTTCTTCTTTAATACCAACCCTGTTATTCAAAGGAATTTGGCCAACATCTTGGGCTTTGAACACAAATCCCTCCCAACCAAGTACTTGGGCATCCCCCTGACAGACAAAGCCTACAAGCTGTCAACTTGGGAAGGAATAGTCAACAAGCTACAAGACCAGTTAAAAAATTGGACGTACAGATCCCTCAACCTAGTTGGAAGACTCATCCTAACCAAGTTAGTTTTGCAAGATATCCCAACCTTTATGATGTCATTTTTCCTAGCCCCCAAGGGGATTCTACAAAAAATAAGAACCATACAAAGGGAATTTCTGTGCCGAGGAGTGGAAACAAGGAAAAAATGGGCACTGGTGGCTTGGGAGAAGGTTTGTAAGCCAAAAGGCAAAGGAGGCCTGGGGCTACATGACCCGCAAGTGACCAATGATACCTATGGGGTGAAACTCTAGTGGAGATGGGTCAAAGAAATGACAACACCATGGGTCAACCTGTGGAAGGAAAATTATGCCCCGAACATTAGAGACTAGGACAAAATGCGTTTCAAAGGCACCAAGGAAGGTTCTGCCATCTGGA
Source organism: Picea engelmannii (assembly GCA_009831015.1). Taxonomy (NCBI): domain Eukaryota; kingdom Viridiplantae; phylum Streptophyta; class Pinopsida; order Pinales; family Pinaceae; genus Picea; species Picea engelmannii. The sequence goes on along the minus strand of WSFP011444738.1, from coordinate 4,997 downwards.
ACTTGGCCTGGCCCAACAAGACCTGGATCCAGACACACAACTTTTGGGAAATAAGGAATGGCAGAATCGCTCGATTCTGGGAGGATGCCTGGCAACAAGAACCCAGAATGGAAAAACCGGGTCAGGAGGAACTCCAACAGGAGATGATGGCACAAGGCAAAACCCGATTCTACCATTACTGGAAATAAGAAATAGATCACAACAAATGGAGAATCTAGAATTCTCTCACCCCATAGACACGAGACCAGACCGCAACAACAGTTAAAGAGGTGGAGGAGGAATTGGGGAGACGAAAAATTGCAGTCACAGATGGAAATGACCATCTTAGATGGGGGCACAAAGCAGGTGGGGAATTCAATCTAAAAGAAGTATGCCACTACATAGCGAAGTAGGACCAAGAAGACTCGACGCATCAATGGGACAAGCTCTAGAACAACCCCCATTGGCCAAAAATAAAAATCTTCCAGTGGCTAATACTACACAACCGAATCCTAACTTGGGAAAGCCTAAAGAAGAGAGGTTTCATAGGTCCCTCAAGATGTCACCTATGTGAAGAAAAGGAGGAAACAACAAACCATCTCCTGGACGAATGTCCCTACACAACAGAAGTATGGGATTGGGCGGCAGACATCTTCCAACAGTCTAATAGGATCAGAGGTAATATTCACGCAACTATAAACACATGGAAGGAAAACTACAATGAAAACGAAGAGGTGAACCTCCGTTGGACCCTCATTCCCAACATGATCACGCATCTTTAGAAACCAAAGATGGACGGCTGGAAAGATCAAGGAAACAATAATAGCCATGACAAGAGAAACGGTACAGAGCCGCAACTGCCAAACAGGAGGAGCGCAACTCACAGACCAGGATCTCAGAATTCTAGAGGCCTTTCAACTGAAAGGCGGACACAACCCCAATCAGGTGAGACGGTTGCTACAACTACAAGTAGGTGAGCGCAACTGGAAACCGCCACCAGAGGGCTCCCTCAAGCTAAGCTTTGACGGGGCGTCGAAGGGTAACCCAGGACGGACAATTATGGGGGGAGTAATCATGGACAGTCAAGGAAAAATTATCTGACTATACTTTGGGAGTCTAGGGAACTTAACCAACAATGCTGAGAAATTTGGAGCCCTGGAGACCGGCCTTGAGATATTACACAGGGAAGTGATGACCAACGTAGTAGTGGAAGGAGATTCCATGCTGGTCATCAACACAGTAAGGAAACTCCAACATGACACCAAAGCGGGAAAAATTCAGAGGCACTGGCGCTTGGCATACTCCCTGCAAAAAATTCAGAAGCATTTGCAGACGAGGATCACAGTGGAGTTGTGTTGGGTCCAAAGGTCAACAAATGGACTAGTGGATAGAATTGCTAACGAAGGGGCCGACAAGGAATGATAAGAACTAGATTCCACATCGAATAACATCCCGAATGGCCAGGTTTGGACATATTGTACCCAACTAGCGGCAAAGGACTATGACGGCAGCCGAAGGATGGGCGACCACATCGAGGCTGGAGGCACAGAATTAATTGCAGGGAAAATAGTTTCTAGGCAAAATTTGATAGGCCACCTTTTAAACACAAATTACAATGTAGATCACAGTCACACCACAAGAGGAGGTACAACACCACGGTCCTGTCGATAGAATGAAGTACAAGGGTTGGTCGTGGGAGAGCGGAAAGGGTAATCCACAGCCGTCAAAGGACGAAGATCAAAAGGATAGCCTGAAGGCAAGAATGGGTACTCCTCATCCACACATAGGTTTCGTGGGAGGAAATGATTTGCGTACAACGTGCAAGGCAAAGGATTGGTGTTGGGACGATGACAGGGATCCCAAGCGCACACACTCTGAAATAGAGAAAAAGGACCGAAAGGTACGCCTTTACGAGAGACCCATGATTACTAGGATGAGATCACTTCCGGGGAAACCCCATAAAACAAGAAACACAAGGGAAGCTACAGACCAGCGAGCAGTAATTACAGAAACCAGAAAGGGTTGAATAGAAGTAGAGGACAAAGTCGTGACAGAAGCCACTGTTGTCAAACAATGATGGTAAGAATGAAGAATACCCAGAGTAAGACAGGTGCCTAGGGGGAGGAACTCCCAACAAGCGCCAGGAAGATCACTAGGATGGAACATGCGGCCAGAGAGGCCAAAAGCACCTTTCTTGAGCAGGTCGATACAAAAGGTAAAGTGGTCATCGATAGATGGGAGCAGGAATTCAACACCAAACGCCAGGGCAAAGCCTGGGCAGAACTCATCCAAGAAGCAGATGGGATAGGGGACCTAGGGGCCACACAGCCCAGGAAAACCCTCTACCACAAAACGGTGGAGGACGCATGGTGCACAAAAAATGTTGATAAGTAAGTTGAGAGCTGAAAAGAACGAGACCAACAGGGTGGAAAACTGTGGCCACAAGAAGGAACTCATTGAAATTCTGAGCCGCCTCAGCAACCTGGAGGCCAACGCAAGAAGAATAACGGAGGACCAGAGGAACCAAAGCGACAAAATGGAACGGCTGGTAGGACAATTCCAACTCTATCTTCACTATGTCCACCACATGGACATCACTCCAGCAGACCGACGCGGAACACGCTACATCAGAAAGACGCGCACGGTGGAGAAGAAAAAGGAGAATGAGGCAAGGAAGGAAGGAGATGAAATCCATCCAATCCTCTTGGACTAGCACAGCCTCAACCTAAGGTCATTTTGTTTATCAGAGTATGAGCAAGCAATGTTATAAGTTCTTGGTTTTATGTATTTCTTATGGTATAGTTTTTTTTTCAAAGGAGTTTTCGGAGACTGGGTCAGTTTCCCCGGGTGGTGGCCCAACCCTCCCTCCGCCTATGTAGACAGTGCAACTTCGGGACCCCTGATCTAGTTTCCTTTTTGGCAGATCAGGGGAAGCCCACCCATCCCTTTTTGTACAATATTTTCTCAGTAATATAGATCTTGAACTCACTTACAAAAAAGAAGAAGAGGTCAATCCAGTTGAAGTGAAAACATATTCAGAAATTCCAAGTGAAGATTCAATGACCAACCAAGCAACATCAATTTGTGAAGAAAATCATATACTGAAATTAAACCAAGAAGACGCTACAAGCATAATAAGGGAAAAATATGTTATACGAACTCATTATCAACATCCTATTCATAAAATAGAATATCTTAAACAATCAGAGTATCAATATGACTTAGGTCGAGAACAACTAACTTATCGTCCAAAAAATATTAACACCAATGCAACTAAATCTTGGGGCACACTTATGAGAGTCGACCCTACTCACCTAAGGGGTGCACACACCCAAGATGATGGGTCGGTTATATGGATGGAGCACACCAACATGAGGGGCGCACCAAGGTTGGGTGAGTCAGTCCCAAGGGGAATGATGATTGGCGAGCATGTGGTTCAGAAAGAGACACGACGATTCGTTTGGACATGGGTTCATGAAGGGGTGCAACACCCCCAAAGGACACGGTGGTTCATGATGGTGACCTTTGGAGAGCCTATAAGATAACAAGGGCACACAATCAAGGAAGGCAAGTTTTGGAAAGACAAGGAGAGCAAGAGAGCTATGTGATTCTAAGACAGACAAAAAGGGCGAGCTCCCTCAAGGAGCCAAGTTGTTCCACATGGGAGGACTTGTGCTGCCTTGAGGTGGATTCATTGGACAAAGTTGGACGAACTTCTCTTGGGTTGATTTTGGCTAAGTATAGAAACACAGGTCTGTTGGAGACATGTGTGAGACAGAACTAAAATCTATGAAGTCTATGGAAACAAAGAGACAGAGTCTATGGAAACGAAGAGACAACAAGTCTGCAGTTGGAGGCACGTCTGAGGTGCACCGCAGGTGGCTGCAGAGACGATTGCGATGGAGAGTCTTGGTGACGATCTATGTATGAGTGTCTTGGTGAGGTGAGGTGATTTGTTTGACTTCCCCCTGTTGTAAACTAAGCCAATAGTGCTCATGTTGTAACTATTTTGCAATAACAAAGACTTAGTTGAGTGTTAGGCATGGTTCGTGCCACCCACACTATGTATGTGTTTGTCTTTCGTTTTTTCCACAATTCTCTTGGTTTCTAATGGGTGTATGCTTAAATATGACTAAGTGTTAAAGCAATTAATGAATGTCTAAGTATACAAGAGTTTCACTAGAGTAAGAGTGTGAGTCGTTGGTAGCCTAGAACATAGTATGGGTATGCTCTAGGTGAAGAGGCGTAGTTCGGACAAAGTATCCTTGGTGTTGCCAAGCAACCAACTGAGAAACGTTACGGTGTCGCACGCCCTCAAGAGGTGCACGATCACAAGATTCGACTAGACAAGCTGTGAGGACATGACACCAAAGATAACAAATTATTTCATGATGAAAATCATAAAATTTTGTATAAACATATTAACAAAATAATATTCACATAGATGATTAAAAATTTTCAAATTTTATCAAATAAAATTATATGAATAATTATTTATCTTATAAATTTTATTTTATTTGTAAATATAGAGTTACATTACGAGGACAATACACATAATCAAATTGCTTAACAACACAAATTCATAAGATGTTACAACTACATCTACTTATACCATTTTTCTTTAAATACTTTATTAGTCCGTGCCTTCGGCTAGGAACTATAGCTTTTGTGCAACGTCAACAGGCTATTAACCCGTAGATTTTGCGATATTATTTGGTGCATTATGTATCTTTCTGTTATCCTCGTTTTTGGTTATCAAGATGATAACATGATAATGACATGGTGATAGAAGATCTAGCTCTTCTTTAAGATCATTTTCATGAAGAAAGTTACACTTGTCAGTTTCTTAAAAATCACTCTTTTGGAGACAGTACACAGGCTGCACATATATTGCTTTGCGGAAGTACTTTGTTTCCGCAGGCTGCATTCAGTCTGACTGCGGACCTTCCGCACTGTGTTAAAGGTCAGGGTGCGGAAATGATTCTTAATGGAGAAAACGATAAAGTTCTCGATCCTTC
>ML870093.1:20356-30559 GCA_009831015.1 Picea engelmannii | reverse complement strand
CTAATACTTTTGTATTACTTCAATTGCTTCACGAATTTCACCACATAAGGACTTCAAGTATTATTTAGAGTTGTGGCAAGGTTTCTTTTGAGATGCTACAAGACTTCTTAAGGTTTCTCTAATAATTCAACATTTGGTACTTCTCTTGTTGCTGCAATCGATCCCTCGTTTCTACTCTTAATGCTTTGCAATGCACTTTCAAATTTGTCCTTTATATTCTCTCATATCTTCTCTACAACCTAGCTCAAGTCATCTTCAAGGAAATGCACAATATTGTACTTTACTTATGCACTAACCATCCTTATCCATGTCCTTTGAATCAACACTTAAAAATTTTGAAATTGTACCAAAAGTAGTCTATAAATTTTCCACAAAAGCATACACAAATTTGTAAAGAAAACACCTTGAAATATGTGCTTAGAACAGTCTTCAACTCAACAAACAAACTCATTTAATGACAGTCTTCCATACAAGTTTATCATTGTCTTTAAGTGAATCTCAAATTATTATTCAATAATCCTTTTAATGTTTTCCTAACATATCCCAAGAATTCCTAATGACTGTCAACTTAGGCCTCTAATCATCCATAAAGGCAATCCTCCAACGATCCAAAAATGTTCATATAGCTGCCCTTGAAAATTTATGAATTTGTTCCTCAATTTATGACAAACCAACTCTCATCTTCCAACCTCATGCTTCCTTTTGTTCATGATCATATTTAAACCATTCTCTTATCGTTGAAAACCTCTTTCATTTATCAGGACTGTCTTAAGTGATCAATGTAAGAAGTCTAAAATATGCATGCTAAAGCGCATCCTTCTTCTTATGTTGAATGCACAAAACCATTAGGTCCTTCTTTGTCTTGTTTTTTTTTTTTCTTTCTCCATACCAAATTCGGCATTTGGTCGTAAGATCTGACCTTGTTAATTTGTACAAGATCCTCATAATTTGTTTTCTCCTTCCAAATCTTTGCATGCCCTTATCCAGGTAAGCTTATGTAATTTTGGGCCATGTGTCCATAAGTGTGACATGTATAACACTCAACATTTTGAAGATTCATCCTTCTCATGTGTTCATGTTTTCCATATACCCTACAATTCACTTCCTTGTGACCAAAATCATTACAATAATAATAAACACATAGAAATATACTTTGATACATGGGTATTGTTGGTATTCTTAGAGGGGAAATCCTTATTGGTCCTTGTTTATCACGATTCCTTTCTCTACTACCTCTATGACTTCTAGGTTTTTTTTTAGTCTTATTTTCTAAGATTCTAGACCTTTCTCCTTCACCTTATTGAGTGATTCCAAAACCGATACCTAACTTGTCAAATGGTGATTTATGTTGGCCAAGGATGTCATGTAGGAATTCAATGCTCTTCGTAAATATCTCATTTTTTCTTTGTTGTGCTTGCATCCTCTCCACTTCTTCTTTTATATCAACAACTCTGGTATCTAACCTTTCAATATTTTCTTCATTTTCCCTTAGTAGTGTCTTTTGATCAATACTACTATCTCCCATCTATATCTTAAAATTTTTAACTTCCTCTTGGGTCTTCTATATTTTTCCTTTTAGTGACTGGTTTTATTTTGAAAGATCTTCTTCTTGTTCAGTACTCTTGTTTGTCTTCTACAACTTGTCCTTTAAAGACATGATTCCGGCCTTGTTGGTGAAATTATATGCATAATATATTACCAAACATAAATTATCGACTGAGATTCGTAATCAGTATAGTTGAAGCACTATATGTGCCAATAATAGAGAGGGTCCTATGTTTGTTTAATATAACTTAGATAAGAAAAACATCAATAACAAAATACTTTGTTTTCACACTTTTCAAATAAAATTCTCCACTCATTTCAAAATTCAGAAAGAAAAACTTGGAAACAAAATCTTAACAATCATGCATCCAAAAGATATTGCTTAGATAATGACTTGTCCATTTACAAGATCATGAAATGGAAATATGGACTTTGACTCAGCTATCTGTAGCTACTACTCTTATCAACAACTATCAACCAAATAAGGGAACACTTTCAACGATAATCAGCAGAAAAAACACTCATAACACAACTTCAAACCAGAAGATAAATCTCATAGTAAAACTCTCAAGAAAACACTCAGTTGAAAAGGTTCTTGCTCATATAACAAGTTTGTTCATTATAGGCTTATGAAATGAAGAGATGAACTCAGATCTTGTTTCCTGTAGCAATAGAAATTAACAATCCCACACATCTATATGACCTTCTATCAAAGGTGTCGTTAAAACATAACAAGAATGAAGTTAGATGTTGTAATTAAATAGACAATTATTCTATCCAAACATACAGAAAACCAGAGTTATATTTACAACTAGATACAAAGAGGCTTACCTTGATTGGGTCGGTGGGCCCTTGCCGTACCAACAAGGCATCTCTTAAAAGGAACTTATAGAAGAGAGGGTTTGAATACACACAAAGAATCCATGAACTGTAATTATATCATTACTTCAGAAAACCAGAGGTACAATCCACAGTCTTCAAGAATCAACCCTACAACATAACAATTCCTCTTCTTCAAGAACCAATCTTACAGAATAAAAATCCATTCCTTATCAGTAATCCTCCCTTCATATTTATACAAGGAAGTTCAATGGGGATATATCAGAATAAATCCACCAACTCAGAATTTGTTCAAATTGTTTATGCACAAAATCTGGGTTTTTCACCAGATATTACGAATTCGGGTTAACGATCCTTCGATATTTCTCTATATGTTGTGAATTTTGAGAAACTATTTATGGGTTTTGTATCTATATATATTTTCTAAAAACCCATTTTATGGTTTTGTAATATATTCTTTTGTATGCACGCAAATCAAGGTGCAATATGGCAGTTTAGAAATATTTGACAATTTTAGGTTGAATCATTCCCCCTGAGATGGAGGTCCACACATGTGATATATGGGGATTATGGCTTGAATTTCTGCATGAAACCGTCTCTTTGGAAAAAACCCATGTCCGCAAATGTCGATATTCAATGTTATCATCCCGTAAATCGAGGTGCAAATCCAGTACCATAATGTTGGTACCAGAATCCTATAGGTAGGGGTTTAGTACCAGAATACACACAATCGCAATATTGAGTACCATATTAGGTGCACGAGTAGTTCTAGAATGGGTGCAAGACTTGGTACTGAAATAGCACAGAGTGTGTTGGTACCGGAATGGATGTTGAGTTGTGCTAGTACCAGATGCCATGTTGTGCAGGTACCGAGATAACGTTGAGCAGAAAATACTGGAATAGGTGGAGCTTTGGGTACCTGAATAGACTTGGTACCGAATCACATTGTATCTTGTAGTACCGGAATGGTGAGGTACCGAATCAAAACTGCTTAAGAGTCAAATGATTAGGATCATACAAAATCAAACTTTTAATCGAATTAACTCAAGAAAACTAATCAAATCATGTCGTAATCATAAGCTGCCTCTCTATGCATATGGACAAGGTCATCAAGTGTATTTATGGAGGAAACAATCAATTATATACACATAGCATAGGTAAAATAGGCTCAGATAGAGGGTAATATAGGGTAATAAATGTGTCAAAATGGAGACTCAACATTCCCCCATGCTTAAGTCATTACATGTCCTCATGCAACAATGATCTTCAAAATTTCACAATTGATGGTACTCCTCACTTGATCAAGCGTTCTGTGACGTTCCACCCTTCTTCAGCTCCTAAGTTCTTGCTAAACAATATAAACTTCTTGGCCTATGCTTCACACTTCTTACCCATGGCAAAGTAGTTGTGACGGAAAAGTGGAGTCATGAGTAATAGATTAGATCTGTTATTGATTTGGCATTAACTCGTATCCAATCTGTTGTGGATCATAGTTAGGAGAAAGGGCTAGATGTGACTCTAATATGATTATAGGATAGTGTCCAAGAGTTTTCATAATGAATTTTACTAATAGGCCCCCATGGCTAGATTACCTTTAAAATAAAAGTGATATAAGCATAGTTTAGATCTCATTTGAAGAGAGGAACACATAAAAGAATACATCCCAAGATGATTAACTCGGTTCTTATCCAAGTTTTTAGAGATGAAGCTCTTCTTGCTTAGGTAAGGTGAATTAAATATATTGAGGGTCCCACTTCTCATGCAAACCTATTTATTTTAAAGATAGAACTCTAAAGTGGATACTTGAAGGTTCGTAAGAACATCATCCGAGAGATATAAAGTTCATGTCCTAGCCTTAATTTGATAATGCTTCAAAATGAGACCCAAGGGGTTTTGTTCAGTTTTAGGTGTGCCACTTTATGTTTTTCAACTCCCTTTACTCGTCATAGCCCTGATACTAGCAGGCTTGTTCAGTACCCCGGTGGGTTTACCTTACTACCGTACAAGCATTGCCCCGCTGCCAGCAGGCCTGTTCAGTACCTTGTTGACGGGTGTAAGTGACACAACGTCAACTGGAAGGTCAAATCCGGACCGGGGTTGTCTAAATAACCCAAGTCGTTTGGAATGAAATGACCTGACGGGTTTAATGGCTTCGTTGGCCAACTAAAGTCCTAAAAATAATAAAAGAAATAAACTAACCTATAACTACGATTTTAACAACTTATGTATTAATTACAAATGTTCAAATAAAAACATGAATATATACAAATGATTATAAACAGTCTATATAGTTTTCAAGGTTTACTTGTAATCTTGCAAAATGAATGCTCGTAAAAGTGATTCTAACTAAGATAAATAAAGAACATAAATTTTTTGTTTTCTTTTCGAATGTTTAAATATTTTAAACTAATAAATACTAAGAAAATACAATTGAAACAATGATAGATAAAAAGTCAAAGCTAATTTATGCCATCATCGTTTCATTAATAAATAATTTAACTAAATAACACACAAACTAACCTGTAGCTGATCAGCAAAACTGGTATTATATTTTTGTGTTGTCTAAGCTCCTTCTTGTCCTGCTTGTGAGGGAAACCTGTGACAAAACAATACTAGTACCTCCAGAATAAATTCAAAGAAGTGTTTGATGTGTTGGGGTGAGAATATAACAGCAGAATGATGACTGATTAAAAATCCTGTGATCTTATGATAATCAATAACTAAGAACGAGAGAAAACTCAATTCTGAGTATTGATTTTATTCATCATTTAACATTAGGAATAAATTCAATAATAATCAAATGACAAATTGATCACACATACAGAATGGAATAACAAATTATGGACAACATCTAAATACTTAGCAATATGAAACACCATATGATGACAAAGTTAAAGCTGCATCAAACATAATAATATCTCATTAGACTGAACCAATAAAAGAACATAATGGAATAAACATTACACAGTTCTAAAGCCAATGGTGAATATCTTTCGCATATCATTTCCCAAAATCACATGTTCGTACTGTGGTCCAAAAGGAATTTTTGGGATAATAGACTCTTAAAGATTGAAACAATTAATACATAAATGATAGCAATTAACCATGTATTGATAAAATAGACCAAAGCTAATTTAAATCAATGCATATTCAATTACTCAAAGAATATGAAGATATTATAATGAAAGAAAAACTATTTTACTCACAGGACAAAAGTCATTAAGCAACCTGGAATTCCATATTCTTCTTTGAAAATACTTGCCCATTCTCCCAAAGATTCCAACCATTCGTTACTCCATTTGAAAAGACAAAAGTTTACAAAAGATATAATATACAAAAAAGAAAGGATAAAAATCCTCCTCTGAATTTCTTGGATGCCCATGGCTCTGAACTTTCTCATATATTTATACAATGAATGAACAATCTGGGCATCACTAATAATTTTCGCCACCTGAAATTTTCCTCGTAAAGAGACACAAATATCTCTCAAATACTGCATTTTTTTGGGAAATATTTTGCAGAAAATCTAAATGGGTCCATTTGGGAGATGGGTTTTCAACCGTTTCTTCAAATTCCTCATAGTTTGGCTACAATTAGTCCCGCAAAATCGTGTCTCTGTTCTTGATGCATTTCCAAATTTTATCTATTGTTGCTCATAAATTTATTTGCAACAATCCAATATTATTTTTGGATCAATCATCTTGAACGTATTTATATAATAAAATCAAGCCATGATCAGATCTGTACCAAATAATTGATAGTAGAAACCTGTGAAACAAAAAGAAACCTAAATTAATAACCTAAAAATTGTGAATAAAACAAAATCTAGAACAATAAAATCAAAAATGAATTTAAACTAACTATAAATTCTAAACAAACATTGCTTATAATTTCCTTTCAAATATGATCTTAAAATTCTAGAATCTTCAAGTTAATGGAGAAGAGAAAAATATTAATTTTGATTTTTTACAAAATCAAATAAATGATAGATAATTCTTTTTTTATTATTATTTTTATTTTGAAATGAGATGCAAAATGAAAAAAAAAATAATTAATTAATATCACCAAATAATTTTATGAAAATGAGAAACCAATCAAGATATTATTTGATGAAGTATTGAACCCATTATTCAAAATAGTCAAACTTGCTAATGAGAAAAAGAAACAATGCATAATCATAATTTAAACGAAAGTAAACAGTTGATAAAAATTAACGTTTTGTTTAAATTGAGATTTGTATGCTCATTTCTAAATTTTGACATATACTCTTGTAATGAATGTATCATACTATAGTGAATGTCTTAAGTTTGTCTCAAAGCAAGCCAAGGTATGGAACTATTTGAAAAGGTTGATTCTGTAGCTCATTATAATTATCAAGATTCTAATGGGGGCCCTTTAAATTTTGTAAAAATTTAGGGGGAGTTGTTCGGGCCCAACATACCTCAGTGGGTTTACTTGTACTTCCTGATACTTCCTTTTTATTATATTACTCAAAATATTTAGAATGATGCATATTGTTCATAGACAGTTTTAGAGTATAAGGAAGGCAGGTGGTACGAGAGTGTTTTTAGAGTTATTAGGAACATAATTAATTGATTGCAATTATCCCAAGGGTGACATTATCCACATTATAATTAAATCTCAGTTATTCAATGTATAATGGAATATCTCGGATAATGACTAAGAGGTCCCTCTAGTTAATCCTATTAGGGTTCTCATGAAAGTTCATTGAGGTTTTGTAAGGGCAGTCCACCACATGAGGTTTTCATCAATACCTCCCAAGATAAACTTGTAAAGATAAACTTGTAAAGATAAACTTGAATAAGAACTTTTTAAATCAACTAGGTTAGTATTAGACATAATGGTGCCACCACTTTTCATTGGATATTTCAATTAACAATCACTTTTTTTTCAAAATGATGAGGTAATAAGACAGGTGCACCCATTATCATATAGAGATAAATGTTAAAATAGCTTCTTAAAGGATAGCGAGGATGATTCATTTAGGGGTGAGTGTAACAATGTAAGAGGAATATGTATATGAGAGTAAATAATAGTTAAACATAAGACTTAAATGATCCTTGATAAAAAGAACATGAAAATATTATCTCATACCCCCAATTACAATGTTAAGCACATGAAAAAAATCATATCACCTTGGCATCAATATGAGATAAGTAATGGAAAAGGTTTCTGCGGTACTGGAACAGATAGTACTGGAACAATATGGTACCAGAACACAATTTTGTAGTATCGGAACAGAGGAGTACTGGAATAGAGTCCTGCGGTACCGGAAAAGAATTCTACAGTACTAGAATAGAGCAGTACCGAAACAAAATTTTGCAGTACTGGAACATAATTCTGTAGTACCGGAACAGAGAAGTGTCGGAATATAGTTCTGCAGTACCGGAACAAAGAAATGAAAATAAGTAACAGAGTGATGAGATGTATCTGAGGGCTTGCAGAAGTTCATGGTAGGGAGTGTGCAATAATTGAGGACATGAGGATGTATGAGAGTAACCACATGTTTAATACATAATTATTATAATTCCTTAATAAAATGAAAAACTTTTGAGTTTATATGTCCTCTTTCTTGAATCATTTAAATCGAGCAGCAAAAACTTTGAAATTAGGATAAGGACTACCAACAAATCATTACCAGTACGGGATCACATTAGTATCGGATGGAAGCAAGGTTCTTATTAGTATCGGGATAGCGCAGACCTTCTCCGTTGGTATTGGATGAGCACAGAGGCGACCATTAGTACCGGATGAATGCAGGGTTATGACCAGTACTGGAATAGCGCAGACCTTCTACTTTGGTACCTAATGGATGCAAGTTTATGCTCAGTATCGGAATAGTGCAAACCTTCTCCTTTGGTACCGGATGGACATAGGGTTATGCTCAGTACCGGAATAACACATACCTTCTCCTTTGGTACCAGATGAGCACAGAGGTGACCATCAGTACCAGATGAATGCAAAGGTGTGGTCCAATACCAGATGAGCATAGACTTCGTCCCACAGTACCGGATGAACACATAAATGTTGTCCAGTACCGTATGAACGCAGAGGTGTGGTCCAGTACTGGATGAGCACAGAATTCCTCCCATAGTATCGGATGAATGCGTAAAAGTTGTCCAGTACCGGATGAACATAGAGGTGTGGTCTAGTACCAGATGAGAGCAAAGGAAAACATTGTATTCCGGTACTCAAGGAGGATTTGACACAGTACATGGTGGTAGTGCTTTATAGACTGAAACTTTTTTGGCTTCACTTTGTGGCTGGCATTATCTAAGTATCAAGCTTTAGGAGATGCTAGCAATCATTGTTTCTATAGGAAGAAACATATGAATATTTTTGTGTTGAAGTATCATGCTGGAAAAACACTATTGTTGTTGCCACTTCCATTTTATTAGAAAATAAACCTAACTACTATTGCCTAAGTAACCACTCCCCCATTCTTGAGGTTTTGCATGGCCTGATGCAAAAAATATGAGACGCTAAAAAAATGTTTCTCACAGGGTTGAAAACATCTACGAAAAACAAACCAATAGAACTAATTAAAACTAGATTTTTATTCATTCTTACAAACAGAAAATTTAGGGAAAATGTCAAAAGTTGAATTATTAGCTATGAATAAAATAGCTTGGAATTAACATTCACTTTCAACTTCTATTAAAAAGATTACTTAATTGATCATCCTTGTGAAATAGTGGTCTTAAAATAGATAGGTAATGATAAAGCACAAATGCATCATTTTTAACAACTTAAGGAAAAAGAAGAAATTTGAAGAAATAGGTCATGAAGCACTCCCTTAAGTGTTATCTTATGTTGACAAGGATGCCTTCTCTGCTTTTGAAACCCTTCCAGTATTATGTGTGCATTCGGAGGATGAAGAGATTCCCTTCTCATAAAATTCCAAACAAAATCATCATAACTTTTAGAAAGAAATCTACTATAGGAACAAAAGATCTTAAACTGATTGATTCGTTAATTTTTGACATTCTTGTTTATGAAACGTATGAAAGATATGTTGCATTGCACTTATATGCATAATTTATTTATTTATTTACTATCATACTCTAATTGAACTACAAAAAATGTGCTTTAAGTATAAAAATACTTCCAGGGAAGACATGTGAGTAACATGGTTAGAAATATATCCATACTCGGGTCTAAAAGATAAATTTTAATGCATACCAGAGTATGAAGGACCAACTGCTTTGATGATGAGATCAACCAATAATGAAAAATAAAAGAGTGGTGTGACCTAATAACTAATTGAAACCATATTTCAATAGGATCATTATATTCTTGTTTCTCGTCTTTGTTTAGGTCACACTTAATGTCTTCCTCTACCATGCTATGCAGATTATCCTCTTCAAGATGATTAGTCTTTGGAGTACATACAGGATCTACTGAGAGGCATGCTAAGGACTCCTCAATCTCAAGTTCCATTGGTTTCTCTCCATTGAATTCTATTCATGATTCTTTATTCTCCTCAACAAATTGACAAGAGGAATCCGACAGGACTTCTAAATCTTCCTGTGGAGAGACAACTAGATTCTTGACTACTGTGAAGATATGCTCTTCCTGAGAGGCAGATATCCCAGTTGCTGCTAGAATGTGAGAAAGTTATTGGAGGAACATTCTTCCATCTCTTGATCATCCTTGAATTACTCTAGTTGGTTGATGATCCCTGTCTCGCAACACAAATTAGTACTCGAGGGTTCTTACAGCACCCCAAAAATGATTTATCATCAAAGATCTGAATTTTAAAACTATTTGAAAAAAATAAAACACACCAAACTTGAA
>ML870093.1:0-16058 GCA_009831015.1 Picea engelmannii | reverse complement strand
GGGGGAGAGAAAGGAAAGAATGGAAAGGTCTGAAAAGTGGTTGGATGGTATTCAAAAAAGGGTTATGAGGATACTCAAGAGAGGCGAGTGTTCCATGGTCAAATTTTATGTATCGGAATTTTTTACTGCAAAATGTGTAAAACAGAAGAGATCATGATGGGGAAGTTCAGTTGTCGGTTTGTATATTTGTGGAATTCCGGCAAAGTGGATAAGTATGGAATAGGGAAACAGTTAGGCGGACTCATTATCGAAAGTGAGGATTGAAGTTTTCGTGAAGGGACCAACCCGACGACGCGCAAATGAAATTCCATGATGTTTGAAATTAGCGCTTGCTAATTGCATGCCTAGAAATAAGATCTTATATATAATTGTTAATTGCTAATTGCAAAGGGGCGTGTGCACAGAAAACAATGACTAGGAACTGACTATTTCTTCAACCCTCCAAACCGACGATCCTCCAAAGAAATTTGAAGAAATGGTGAAGAATTGAAAGAAGACAGACGGGCTTCAAAATGGGGTGATAATAGTTCCACAGAAGACGTGAGGATCTGACAGTTAAATTGTATTTCTCGGAAGTTTTCAATGCAAAATGTATACCACAGAAGAGGGCATGATAGGGCGTAATATGGAAGAGGGTATGATCTGAGTCCAGTTGTAAATTTGTATATCACGGAAGTGACGGTACAGTTTGCAGGCCATGGAACAACAGAAGTCCAATCTAGAGCCCGCCTACCGGGAATTCGCAGTCAAAGAAATGTCTTCGTCTGTCAATTTGTCTATCGCGGAACTCTGAGGCATTTTATTAGCCAACTAGCCTACAAGTCCGATTGTCAATTTGTATAGTGCGGAACTGTGGGTGTTGTTTGTAGGGCACAGAACTATAGAGGAAATGTTTTTCCCTTTAATATAGCATCTATGGCGCAAATGTGGTATGGCTCGTTTTAACACTTTTCCATCCATAAACAAAGGAAATCTTGAGCCCGCTAGCCCCAGAGCCTGTGTGTCAATTTGTATAATGCATAGGTCTGAATGTTGTTTAGAGGTCACGAAAAACTAGAAGTGCAATGTTGAGCTAGTCAGCGCGCAAGTCTGCCTATCAATTTTTATATGGCGGTACTCTGGGTACTACTTGTAGGACATGGAACAATAGAGGGCCAATTTAAAGAAAGGGGAAGCACTCGTTGGAAATGCATGAATCCACCAAGCCGCGCAGCAAGGCATTTTTAGAAAAAAATGATTAAGTAACCAGGAAGAGAAACTACAAGAAATAAAAGAGTGGGAAAATAGAAAGGCGGAGGGTAGTTTTCGTAAGTGTGAATTGGTTTCAAAGAAGTTCCATTGTTCCAAAACCATCATTTTCTACTAATTGTCAGCAAATGCATTGGTGAAGATTAGATTTTATTGCAACTTGTGTGTGTAAGTATGTTCTTGATACATTCTTCCATGACTGTAACATATTAACTTAACTATTAAACTTCATTTTCTACTAGTTGCTAGCAAATGCTTTGTTGAAGATTAGATTTTATTGGAACATGTGGGTGTAACTGTGTTCTTGATACATTCTTCTATGATTGTAACATATTAACTTAAGTATTAAACTTCTTTCATTATGGGTTGTTAGCATTAAAACTTAATAATTGCATGTCTAGAAACAAGAATGATGATTTTGTTGCAAGATTGTACATTGGTATTGCTATGTTCTATCTGCATTACAAATAGAATTGAACGTTGCTTTGAAACTATGTGTAATCCATTTTTTGTTTGCATAAAAGGCTGGTGGATTGAAACAGTACATTGTGATATAGTTTTTACATGTTCCATCTTAGAAAAAATAACCTAAGTAAACACAATATCCAAGAACTATGATAGCATCGAACCATGCCAATGAGAATAGGCGTTAAATCCATAAAATAAGCAGCAACGAAGACTGGAAGGAAAAAAACAATAATAGCAAATCCATTTAAAAAAATAATAAAAAACCGAGTATTGTACATCTATCCTTAGAAATTGGACCCAGTTCTTCAGGCCAAAACATTGAATGTATCTGCCACAAACACAGGCACGGGATCTGTAGTATGCAACATCCTTGTAGTTTTATCCTTGATTAATCATCCTGTGGTGAAATTGATAGTTTTCAAAATCTTCCTGTGAGGAAGAAGAAGAAAAATGTTGCAGGGAAAATGGAATAGCCCTTAACTAAAACCGCCTTTTCATAGTCGAAAAAAATTTAGGGACACAGGTTGCACGTCTAATTTCAGAGGCCCAAATTAGTCCATTCTGGGTGGAAGGAGATGACTAGTAGAAAAATTCCTTCCAACAGTGAGAGTTCTGGACCTGATTCCCGAAGATGTTAATTGTATATCCAGAGAACAGGACAGTAGTCCTACAAGTGAATAATTTTTTGGCTTGAAATATATCTCTGGGAGCATCAACATATCATTTCTTTACAGTGAAACTCTTCAGCCCCAGAATGGACTAATTTGGAACTCTGGAATTCCTACTTTCATGCTACAAAGTGGCTATTGCGTTTAGCGTCAGTTTCTTTTCTGAAAATCCTTTTGGTGTTGTCAGGATCGCCATCACTGAGCCGGGAAGTTCCGCCCGTTATGGTTGATTTCAATTTGGGTGCAGGAGTGGGAAGAGTCTCTGCATTTCCATCATCCATTTATGTATCGTCGGCCATCATATCATCTTCTTCTGGCTCGGAATCCATGACATCAACCTCTGTGCCAACCATGAATGCAACTGGGCAGGTTCTCTGAGAAGGCAGGGTTGCCTTGGAATTCTTTGGCTTGAAATATATCTCTCGATGTACAAAGTGACCATCTCCTTTTTTTCTCATGGGCGCAGGGAGATGAGCAGTAAGAATATGGCTTGGAATAGTGGAACCTCTGGCCATTATGCCCGAATGTGTTTATTGTATCTAGACAGAATTGCTACCACAAGATAATGACAATTTTCGTTTACTTGAGATGATGTTTGAAATGAAATCGGGGAGAGATAATATAACCCTTTGCAAATTATGGTTTAATGCATATCAATGGAATATCTCCTTGATCCTTTCATTGATCAATGACAATCTCCAGGGTTCGTGCAGAATGAGTTGTCACCATTATAACTCACTAATTGCATGATTAGAAAAAAGTGTGAAGCTCGCGGTGACGACGAAGAGATATTAAGAATTAGAAATTTCTTAAAGGCGTCAACCCGTCAGCGCACAAAAACAGATTGCATCATGTTTGAAATGAATACTTGGAAAGGATAACACACTTCTGTGCAAATCTTAGTTTAATTCGTAGTAATGAAAAATCTTCTCCGGATTTCCAGACATTAATGACCATCTTAACAGTTCCTTTACGATGAACTAATAGCATTAAATATTAATTACTGCATATATGGAAACAAGTACGAAGGCAGTAGTAATGGCGAATTGCGACGAAGCATTGTACTTTTCGTGCACCCGCCAACCCGCGAAACCAATTCCAAGAAATACCTAAGTATGGAAAGAGGTCGGGTAGTTTACAAAAGAAAAAGGGAAGAATATATACCCAGGAGATGTGAAGGGTCGATGGTCATATTGCATCTTAGTGATAGATATCGATCGTCAATTCATATGTCACAAAATTTCGGTTGTTGTTTGTGCGTAGGGGAACAACAGAAACGCAATGACGAGAGGGAAATTTGTATATTGTTGAACTTCGGGTTATGTATATAAAAGCATGAGACATTGGGAAAAAGGACCAAGTAAACAGAAAGAGAAATCATACGAGATGAAGGGGGGTTTGTTTGCTAATTTGTAAATTGCGGAAGTCTGGGTGCTAGTTACACACGACAGAACAATGGAAATGCAATGTTAAACCTGCCTATGTAGGAACCCATGATTCAAAAAGGGAAAGCAGAGAGAAAAGAGAAACTAGAAATTTTCCGAAAAACGAGTAATACACACTAAATGTGTACTATAAAGTATGAACATGAGATGTTATAGAGCATGTACGGATCCCGCATTCCATACTTGGACACTTTTTGGATCGTGAGTTCTCGGACTGGCGGGCTGTAAATTGGGCATCCATTGTTTTGTGGTCTACAAATAGCATCCAGAATTCCACGATATACAAATTGGCCAGCGAACCTGCGAGCTAGCTCGGTCAACCTTGCACTCATTTTTTTCCATTTCATACAAACAGTACCTGGAGTTCCACGATATACAAATTGATAGATGGACTTCGGGGCTAGCGACCTTGAGAGTGCCATTGTTTATGGATGCTAATCCCTATTAAGTATTTAACATTATCTAAAAACATTATTTTGAATACTAAATTATTAATATTAAATATTGATATTGTACAATTTAATTAGACAAGGAGGCTTGTACAATATGAAACGGGGAAGTCGTCGGTCAGTCGGGTTGGTGATATAAAAGTAAGTGAAATATGAATACGTGAATCCACCAACTTCCTTACCAAGAAATTTTCCGAAAAAAAATGAGTAATACATAAAATCTACTTTTAGAAAGTATAGACATGATATTTTATAGAGCATGTACTCTTCCCGCATTCCATACTTAAGCCAATATTTGGATCACGAGTTCTCAGGCTGGCGGGCTCAAAACTGGGCCTCTATTGTTTCGTGACCTACAAATAGCACCCAAGAGCTCCACGATATACAAATTCACAGGCGGACTTGCCGCTTGGCTCACTCAACATTGCACTTCTATTGTTCTGTGTCGTTCAAACAACACTCAAAGTTCCGCCATATACAAATTCACAGATGGACTCCAGGGTTGGTAGGCTCAACCTTGCGATTGTTTACGGATGTTGATCCCTATCAACTATCTAACACTACCTGGAAAAATTGATTTCAATACTAAAGTATTAATATTAAATATTCAAATTGTACAATTTAATTACATAAAATTATAAAAGGATGTGAAATATCTTATTTCAAAGAAAAACCCGCGTATTCGGAAACTTGTGTTCCAAAAATTTTGTATAATATGAAACGGACAAGAGGTCGGTCGGGCTGTTGATATAAAAATGGGTGGAAATCTGAACACGTTTATCCATCAAGTTCCGCACCTAGAAAATTTTGCAAGAAACGAGTTATACATACCAAATATGCACTTTTATAAAGTATGGGCATGATATTTTATAAAGCGTGTATGCAACCCTCATTCCATACTTAGCCACTTTTTGGATCAAAGGTTCTTGGGATGGTGGGCTCGAAATTGGGCCTTTGTTGTTTTGTGCCCTACAAATAGCACCCAGATTTCCACGATATACAAATTGACAAGCAGACTTGCGGACTATTTGAATTTTAAGGGCCTCGTGTAGATGTATTAGCACAATTGGACTTGGGCTAGTTTATATTTGTTTCTTACAATATCAAATGGAGAAGCAGTTGGTCGGGATAGTGATATAAAAGATTGAAATCTAAAGTCATGAATCCCCCAACTTCTGCAGCTAGAAGTTTTCCGAAAAATGAGTAATACATACTAAGTATGTACTCTTATAAGGTATGGACATGACGTTTTTATAGAGATTGCATGGGTCTTGCATTCCATACTTGGCCAATTTTTTTATCACAAGTTCTCGATCTGGCGGGCTCAAAACTAGGCCTATATTGGTCCATATCCTACAAATAGCACCCAGAGTCCTGCAATATACAAATTGACAGGCGAACTTGCGGACTGGCTTGCTCAACATTGCAGTTCTATTGTTCTGTGTCTTCTAAACAACATTCGAAGGAAACGAGTAATACATACTAAATATGTACTTCTTAAAAGTATGGACATGATATTTTATAGAGCATGCATGTATCCCTCATTCCATACTTCGCCACTATTTGGATCGTGGGTTCTCAGCCTGGTGGGTTCAAAATAGGGCCTCTGTTGTTCCATGCCTTAAAAATAGCACCCACATTTCCGCAATATACAAATTGACAAGAAAACTTGCGAGCTATTTGAATTTTAAGGCCCTCGTGTTGATTTCATAGAACATTTGGACTTGGGCCAGTTTATATTTGTTTATTACATAATCAAATGGGGAAGCAGTCGGTCGGGCCGGTGATATAAAAGTAAGTGAAATCTGAAGTCGTGAATCCACCAACTTCCACACCTAAAAGTTTTCTGAAAAATGAGTAATACATACTAAGTATGTACTCTTATAAAGTATGGACATTAAATTTTTATAGATCATGTACGGATCCCGCATTCCATACTTGGCCACTTTTTGGATCGCGGGTTCTCAGGCTGGGGGGCTGAAAATTGGGCCTCTATTGTTCCGCGCCCTACAAATAGCACCCACAATTCCGCGATATACAAATTGACAAGCGGACCTGCAGGTTGTATGGCTCAACATTGCACTTCTATTGTTATGTGTCCTCTAAACAACACTTGGAGTTCCACGATATACAAATTTACAGATGGAATCCAGGGCTGGCGGGTTCAAGATTTCCATTGTTCACGGATGGTAATCCCTATCAACTATCTAACATGATCTAAAAACATTATTTTCAACACTAAATTATTAATATTAAATATTGATATTGCATGATTTAATTAGACAAGAAAGTTTGTAAAATTTGCTCGGGCTAGTGATATAAAAGTAAGTGGAAATCTAAACACATGCATCTGCCAATTTCCGCACCTAGAAATTTTTCTACAAACAAGCAATACATAGTAAACATGTACTTTCATAAAGTATGGACATGATATTTTACAGAGCATGCACGAATCCTTCATTCCATACGTAGCCACTTTTTGGATTGCGGGTTCTCGGCCTGGCAGGCTCAAAATTGAGCCTCTATTGTTCGGTGTCCTACAAATAGCACCTAGACTTCCACGATATACAAATTGACAGATGGACTTGCGGGCTCTCTGGCTCAACATTTAACTTCTATTGTCCTGTGTCCTCCAAACAACACTAGGAGTTCCGCGACATACAAATTGATAGAAGGACTCCAGGACTGGTGGGCTCAACATTCTGATTGTTTACGGATGGTCATCCTATCTAACATTATCTAAAAAAATTATTTTCAAATACTAAATTATTAATATTAAATATTGATATTGTACAATTGAATTACATAAAATTATCAAAGGATGTTAAATCGCTTATTTTAAAAAAAAGAAAGGAAACAAAAGAAAGTTTTTTTAAATTCTATTACCGCAAGCATAACAAGGACCAATTTGAATTTTAAGGGCCTCTTGTTGATATGATAGCACAATTTCACTCCGCATAGTATATATTCGTTGATTTCAAATTATTCCAGGAGATTAATTTTACCAAGTTCATGGATTAAGTAAAAATCCTAAAACAACGACCAATTTGAATTTTAAGGGCCTCTTGTTGATATGATAGCACAATTGCACTTCAAACAGTATATATTCGCTGATTTCAAATTATTCTAGGAGATTAAATTTACCAAGTTCATCGATCAAGGAAAACTGCCAAGACAAGCCACATACTACATTTGTGTCACAGCGCCATAGAAATTATCAGGCAGATTTGCGGGCTAGCTAGCTAAAAAAATTCAATTCTATTGTTTTGTTTCCTCCAAACAACAATTGGAGTTCCGCGATATACAAATTGACAGATGAAGCACACAAACAAGAACCAACTAAACTTCAAACAGTCTGCAATAAAGTTCCCACAAGGTTCCATAGAGCAGGACGCATCCACCTTTGCACCAAACAATTTGATATACAAAGAAAAGACGTCATCACATTCATTTTCTCTTGCATATGGTATATGTTCCTAGTAGAAAATAACTAGGGCCATGGGATATATGGGGTTTTCTGCCATGCTTCCCATTTTTTGGACCGAACAATGTTATGCGTGTGCAATCCCAACTAACCGAGTCCGACAAAAATTCATCTAGATGTTGAAGAAATATTACCAAGACACATGAGGTATTTTCATTTCTTGACAAAGTTTGATATATATATATTCCCTTCTTTAGATTATATGCAAAATTGCATTGTCCTCATTTAAGGTGAATTTTTTTTGTATCCAAAGGTCCCGCAGCATGTAGACATTGCTTTCCTTTTTCTGTAGATACGTTTCATACGACAACTTTGCCAACTTAGGAAGCACATTTTCTAACAGAGGTTTCCTAACCGTACAATGCACGGTTGTGTTTTCCACGGTTCGGACGACAACATTGATGCAATGTCCATATATATATGGACATTTTTCACTGCATCGCAGACAATCAATCGTATCATCACTTATCAAAGTGGAGGTAGAAGCAGGAGAGTTTCATTTTGCACATACAGGTTCAAAGGGGGTCGAGTACACATTGGCTGCAACTAAAACACCTTTAACCTGGCAATGCGAGAATATGAATTAATACACTGAACAATATAATACACAACTGCACCCCCCCCCCCNCTGCCCCCCCCCCCCCTCCCCTTAAATAAATAAATAAATAAGGCCACAAAAATTTGTTCAAGGCTATTTCTATAAGCAAAGTGAGGATGATTTTGTGGATGTATACACACAACAGTTGTAGAGCTAGATATGTTTTTCAGATCCTCTACTATATCTACTTGCAACTCTGTTACAAACGTTGCTTGGGTTGTCCGAAAGATCCTTTCTCTAACATCCGTTTTCTTTGTTATATTTTTGAAGAGCATTAGTGGAATATGCCCTTTATGCAATTTTTGCTCCATTGACGAAAACAAATTTGAATACGTATCGAACAATTGCAGCTACAACATGGAACAGTGCAATATTTGAGTAACTTACCCGAGATACATGCACATGTGAAAATAAAGGACAAAACTGAATATGAAAAGCGGTACCATTGCCTTGTCGTTGTTCGACTCTCCATCCTTTATATTGAGAATGTGTTGTGAGCCAAGTTTTCTCACCAGTGTGACAACTGCGCCAATCGTTCTAATTGGGTAAATGTCAGTGTTTTGTGCAAGCTGGCTGATAGTCGAGTCTGGGACCAAACAATTTTCTGAGAAAATAGTGGAAATTTTTTCCACAATACTTGTTTTGTTGAGCGAAATAATTCGATCACAATCACCATGGTCATATACAGTTTTGGGCGATATATTAAAATTTGTAATGGATATCCCATTACCCGGCAATATCGTTTTTGCATGTTTCTAAACAAGTTGTGGAGGAATAGTCAGTGTCATTGTCATCATGGCCTCCTAGTCTTTCATGTCAGCACGCATAATGGATCTACTTTTGTTTTTCTTGTCCAAGTAGGTGCTATAGACGACCATTATGTCCCCAGCGAACACTTGTCTAGTTCGGCAGTTGTTCAAGCTCTCTATTGATAGTACTTTGGATATTACAACTCTAGACCTGGTGACATTTTTTGAACAGGAAAACTAAAGTGAATGGTATTGTGCATTTATTTTATTTTATTTTATTTTATTTCTATTCTTCTTTCACTGGCATAAATCTACAAGTACATGCATAGCTTCGATGAACTATGGAGCCAGATTCTTGTAATCACACCTCTTATTTTGCGGAACATGCAACACATTTGGCATCTCGTGTGTACTTGTTGACACTTCTTGTGAACTGCAAACCATGTATTACATATGACATCAACATATTCACCATGCCATAGATGAATATATAGTCGAGGATATTTGTTTGGTAAACATAGTAAGAGCAGAGTGTATGCATCTTTACCTTTGGCCTTGTTGATCTGCTGATGTCTGGGATGACTGACTGCTCATGCCCATGTCACTAGTCCAACATTTTTTGATGCAAGAAAGTGTAGATGAACATCAGGACTAAACAAGCATATGCATTGTATATTGTCCATCAAAAGGACTGAATAACCGTAAAATTGTATGCATCTTATTTTTTTATCTGGAAAAATGTTTAACAGTAAACAGGGTGTGAGGGCGGGGCACCATGGCCAATATGTATATTGTGTACCCCCGGAAGCCAGGGAAGCAATCTTGAACCTGCCAACCCGACACCCTCAATCGACAAAGTGGGTAACTATGGAATAAGGTAGAAGCGTGACCATATATGTGAAACTGTTAGTCCGCCAATCGGCGCACCAAGTCATTTTCGGAAAGAACACTAAGCAGATGAATTAGAAAACAAAAGGGATAATAGAAAATGGAAAAAATAGAAATAGGGAGGGAAGAAAGGCCCATTTTTGCGAAGACATCATTTTCAAGTCTAATATTATATGCCCCCGCCCGGTTTTTATATTTAATTTACCAGCACGGTTGGTATACCTTTTAAAAGATTGTAACACAGAACCCTCTATTGTTGCACAGAACAATTCATCTTCCTGTCCAACTAACCTGTTTTTTCCAAGGCAACAACGTCGAATATGCAATGAACATGAAGGCAAGTTAGTATGAAGACAAACATCTAAAAGAAAGAGAAACGGGTCTATTTACCCGCCAAAGAGTCCATCGTCCTCTCCAGCCATTCTGTTTGTTTAAATGAAGCAATGCAGGGAAAACACAACAGACATGAAGTAGGTTAGTATGCAGGAAGGCATGTATTGAAGATAACTTATTATGAAGACAGACATGTAAAAGAAAGAGAAACAAGGTTATTTACCCACGAAAGAGCCCATCGTCATCTCCAACCACTCTATTTGTTTAAATGTAGCAATGCAGCGAAAACACAATGGACATGAAGCAAGTTAGTATGCAGGAAGGCATGTAATGAACATAAGTTACCATGTAGGAAGACATGCAACATGCACATATAATAAACTAAGTGAACACATATACAGACAATAAATGAAATACAAAACAACGCAATATGAAATAATAGTACAAGCATGCACCTATCTATATCCTCTTCAACTGATGCAATCAATACTCCATCGTTTTCTCTAGCTATTTTGTTTGTTTGAATGTGGGAACGCACAAAATACAACGAACATGAATGGAAGCTGGTATGCATCGGAGAGCAAGCAATATGTACATATAGTAAAAGAGACTCAAGGAACAGTCTAGAATATAGGAAGAAACATGAACCTTTTCGCTTCTCCATCCATAGTTGTAAACGTGTAATTTTTGTTGCCCTACCCAAAATATATTACAAGCCACAAAATATTACGAAATTGCATGGTCGTAGCTAAACGATTTCTGGTTTTCCGTGGAAAATTATCCAGATATGCTTCCACCGATGGAAATACATGTTCTTTATCCTCTACACAGATTGTTGTGCCCACGATACAAGTTTTTGGTTTTTCGTGGAAAACTACTCAGACATGCTTCCAGACATCAAAATATAATCTTGCAGAATCTTTGTTGTACATATCATAGCTCAAGTACAACACAAATTGTATCGTGTGCACACCAGTCTATGTAGAGGATAAAGAAAACGTAATGTCATATGGGCACATCTGACCATACATGGTTTATAAATGTACCTTGCATATGCTTTATTCTAACAAAAAAACAACGGATATTGCAATTTCACATGTAATCCTCCAACAATTTTTCATGCAACTATTTTCTTTCATGCCAGCACTGAATCACCAACAAAATCTCACAGCAGAACAGATATCGACCTCAGTAGACAGGGCAAATAACACAACTGTATTTCGACTCGTGGGTGCAGGGGCTGAACACCATAAAGCGCCCCAAAAAACAATAATAATCCAAAAAAAAAAAACTCCAACCGCCGGCACTAGACCCAAACCCTGCAAGGCCAAATCAAACAAAAGAAAATAGCAAGCAACAAACCAGCGAGAAAGTACGAATAGGCCCAACTGCACCCCAAGGGCCCCAAAGCGTAAACCCGAGCCAAAAAAACAGAACCAGCAACCCATGAACCAACGAACCAGCAAGAACCATCGAGCTAGTAAACAACATATGTATCTCCAACGGTTACAGAACTGCAGCCGAAGAACAAAAGGAACCGGAAACATACGACGACCATGCCACTACAAATAAGGAAACATTTTTACTTGCAAACTGCAAACATTGAACAACAAACAAGGAATAGAAAATGAAACTATAGCATGGAAACTTACTTTGAAACAACAAAATGCAAAAGCACGGGTCGAATCGAGAACGAAACAACAACAACCAGTGACTGATGAACCAACGAAGAAGAAGCACTCACTGAACCAGTAAACAATGTATGTAGCTTCAACGATGATGAAATTGCATTGCAAAGGTAGAAGAAGTATGAAACATACAATGGCTATTCAATTGGTGGTGGACAACAACACTTTGCAAATTCATTGTAACATTGTATGGAAATTTTCGAGGAAAAATGTGCTCCGAGAAGCATATTTAGATAAACATTTAAGGTTTTCAAGATGTCTAAGGACCTCGCAGTATGCAAACATTTAAGTTGCCAGGCATGTTGGAGGACCTCGTGTCATGTAAACATTTAAGATGTCAAGCCTATTGAGGTGTCTCGAAAAAAGTGTCAATACATTTCAATACAAATACATGCGGCAAGGACGTTATAAACATTGGAATTGTCAATCACTATAAAGCTTCGATATCAAAACATTTCAATATGATTAATACAAATGAAAACATACGGATATATTAAGCTAGCAAAAAATGCTAACACAAACATTCGAACTAATGCTAGCATTAATCCACCTTCAAGCAATACATAGGAAAAATATATTATTCAAAAAGACTGTATACGAGAAAAAGTTTGGATATGTTGCCATATAAAACATTGGGAATAGCGAAGCCGACAATAAGACCTCCAATCTCTTATCCAATCAGATCAGTGCATATATGCTACTTTTTATTATATAAAAATATATGTTTTTAATTCCCTAGCTCCAACAATAGGTATTATGAAAATATTCCTGGTCAAAGGACAAACTAATAATAGTCCACGAATTATCGATCGCTATAGTATCTCTATGCCTATGACAAGGACTAATAAGTTAGATGCCTACAATATAATTCTCTTTAAGAAATATTAGAAACAAATTATGTTCACCACAACATAATTATATTATATATTATATTGTAATTATATTGACTATTAGTATAATTGTTTAACTTAGTATAATTGTTTAACTTAGGAGAAGTCTAAGTTTTTTATGATTTGGAGTTTTTTTCTAGTAATCATCATTGAAATTTGGGTATAGAAGAATTGTTGGAATTAAACTTTTTAATTATTGATTTTGAACATGCTCAAAACCTTGTCCTCTTGCATTGGATTGTGCAATCTCAACAATTTATATTTGCAATTCTAACAACTCTTCTAAATTTTTAACCGAATTTTAGGTAAAAGTGATTAAAAAATGTTAGAATAGAAAAAATCCAAATTGTAAACATGTTTAAACATGGGCTTAACTTATAGCTATAAACACCGATAAGAGATGATAGTAAGATGGTGATTGAGAGGAGACTCTTGTGACGATGACAAAAGGTGATGAAATGCTGGAGAGCAATGATAATGGGTTGGGGAGCGAGGAAAAACTACAAGGACGACAACGAAAAGTGATGAAAAGTTAGTAGGAGCGGGAGATATAGAGAAGAGCAAGAGCAAAAGAAAATAAACCTTAATCTTGTTTTAAGGTTCCTGTGGTGTGAGTTTTTAGAGTTGTTATCTGGATTTTCCACAGTGAAATTCATTTTTATCTCGACGTTTCGCATCATTTACCTAGATTCATCTTCAAGACAGATTAATCAATGATAAGGATAGCATGCCAGAGTTATACATATGAGAGATGCAGGGAAAAAATAGGTAGATTGACTCTAAAACTAGAAGTAAGGTTGTTTTTAAATTTTTGGTCAAAACCCTAGGTTGTTTTTCATCATCTTTAAAATAAAAATTAAAAAAAAATAATAATAATTAATTTTATATTCTCTATTCACAATTCAAAATTAAAATACGTAACAACACAATCATAATAATATATTAATTAATTATATATAGAGACTTATGTCACTATCGACGTAATAAAAAAATCTAAAAAATAAATGATGTCCCGACATAATCGATTTGTAAATGTATTAATTATAGCTTACATCACCCATCGCGTTGTATAATGTCGCTTTAGACTATGCCGTGTCTATCCATTTGATTAGATCTATTGTTTCAGGTTATTCACACCTCCCACTCTTTTCCCATGTTTATTTTATTTTCTGAGGCATACGAGTTTAATATATAAACATGACAAACATAATATAAATATTATATTCAAATCATAATATTCATCATACATACGATATTTGTCAATGGGATATAAAATTCCATCATACATACCATATTTGTCAATGGGATATAAAATATTTCATTTTGTTAAGTTCTACTACTTCTTATTACAAGACTAAGATAATGACTTTTTGTGATTTTTCTTCTTTTAGTTGACTATTTATTGTTAGAGTTTCAGTAGCTTTTATGAGAGAATCATGGAGAGCATTGTTGTATTCACGGTGGCCAATTTTGGTTATGGTCATGCCGAGGAAATTTCTGGGGGAGGGGGTCACTATTGAAAGTCATGTTGTGTGCTTTATCATGGGAGATGGTTGTTCTATACGAGATTTTGGGAAACTTTTAAGAATTTTTTTTGACTTGTAGTTAAATTTGTATTTTGATATTAATGGTCATCTTCAACACGTTATGAAATTTTAAATTATTGGGGAAATTTATACACCTTAGGCTTACAAAATTTTAAATTATTGGGAAAATTTACATACCTTGGGTGGGGTGTTTAAACATTACTCACTTATGAATAGAGTTTTAAGATTTTTTTGTCTACAACTTTTGAACTTTAGGGTTTCTATGCTTCTATCCCATGTTTCCCTACCTCCATGACTTCGCTGGAGGAGGGAGCGACACTCCTTCCTACAACAGTGTACTGGTAGGCCGTCAGAATTGCCCTCATGACCCCTCTTCCTCTCATGTAACTCGGGCACAAGAAACCAACATCGCAACATTGTATTTGGTTCTGAGAAAGGAAAACAACCAGCTTTGGGATCTCAATTGACAACAACAAATCAAAGACAACAGGTAGCTTCAGATCTTGGCTCTACCACTAGCTTCCTCCCCAAAGCATCTGAGAATCCAAAGTACGAGGTAAAAACAAAGAAAATAGGCATCTATATTCAATATGTGCAGGAACATGCCTTCATAGGAAGATTTATGGGCATATGACCAACAGAAAAAACCCTCATATGGTGGATAAAAACAACATGGAAGCCTAATGGCCAAATCGAGCTCAAGCTAGGTTCAAAGGATTTTTCACTGTCATTTTCTCCAACCTAGAAGATTGTGACAAAGTTTTTGAAAATGGCCCTTATTTATTCAACTCCGCTAATCTTCATTTCCGACCCTGGACTAAGAGATTCTTGCCTAAGAAATAAGATTTCATTGCAGTACCAGTTTGGATTCGGTTATATTCCCTTCCTCAAGAATTCCGGGATGAGTAAATCCTCACCAGTATTGGCAATACCCTTAGTAATTTCATTAAAACCTCAGAGATAAAAAAAATGTGATGCTACATAGCTTATGCCCGAATTTGTGTATACATGGATCTTACCAAGGCTATATTGGACTCCATCAACCTCTATTATCAAGACAATGAGTGGGTGAAAACCATAGACTATGAGCATATCCCATTCTGTTGCATATGTTGCCATAAACATGGCCACCTCTTCTGAGATTATCATCTAAATTATCAATATAACACCTCCCCTTCTCCCCTCAACCAGAACGTTGAAGGATTTGAGCAAGTTTCATCCAGGAAAAAATCTAGAAGAAACCATAACCTACCTCCATCCAATATAGGCTTCAAAGCCCACAACTCCTTTGAAACCCTACCACGAGAAGGAGAAGGTAAAGTTTCTCAAGAAAAGTAAGGACCTTCACAGGGCCACACCACATATGATCCATCTCCATTGAAGTAAAAAGATAAAAGATGAAAAAATGGGTCGAGAAGAAACTATGAATCAAGAAGAAGAAGACGAGATGTAGGAGGGTATACAAGAACAACCATATTTAGATGAAGGCGAGGACATGGACCTTAGTGATTTGGATCTAAAATCCATAGTGGCGCCCTACAAGTAGCAAGATGTAAACTCAATCGTTGAACAACAAGTACAACTCTTGAAAGACACCTCGGTA
>ML870091.1:20356-33141 GCA_009831015.1 Picea engelmannii | reverse complement strand
TCTTTCATCCAAATTCTTTCTGCAATCATCGGAGATATGAGCCTGGGAAACACATCTAAACAGATGGAGGTGCCCAACGAAAGGCTTCTTTCCACACCATCATTCGATTAGAGTCATGGAAGAAACAACTCGAGTCGAGATGCAATTGAGTAGATAATTTTCCCAATATACTGCTTCATCCTAGACGCGCGAGGGAAGATCTTTATCCTGCAAAAGACATCTAACCATTCTAACTAATGTCTAATTCATACATTCTACAATGCCATTATGATGAGGTGTTTGATTCATATATTCTTCAAAAGGTTGATTTACATACTTATCACCATTTTATGATCTCAGGAACTTGATGGGCCAACCACATTGCTTTTCATCAAATGATCTAAACTCTTTAAATTTTTCAAAGACAAGATTATTATTCTTCAGAAAATAGACCCAAGTGAAACAAGAGACATCATCATTTAAAGTCAAAATACACCTTGCACTTACCAAGGAAGGTAGATTGATGAAATAGACATCACTGTGAACCAAATCCAAGAGGTTCTTTGCTCACCACACTTATCCAGAGTCAAAAGGTGCATGATGATTCTTTTCAAGAACATATCCTTTACAAAATCCTTCAAGGGGAAACACTTTAGGTAAACCAACAACCATGTTTTGAGTTTCCAGTGACTGCGGAATTCGAAAATTCAGGTTTCCAAGTCGTTCATGCCAAGTTCAACTTTTTTCATCAGTGTGAGCAACAAGAGCAGTCAGTTAACTATTGGGTCGAGTCATGTCACATAATTTATAGAAATTGTCCTTTAGGTCGAGAAACCCTCCAATGATAATTTACTGACCTTTCTTCAAATCACTACAACAGAATCGATCTGGCCAAAATTCTACAATCTTACCTATTTGTTTCAATTGAGAAATATACAACATTATTAGCACTAAGGTTTGACACATGATAAATGTCAAAAATTCTCCCATATATGTTGAGAACACACTTATACTGAGAGGGAGGTAAATCAATATAATTCTATATTTTTTCCTTTTAACATTCATAAACCATAATGAAACAATCACACAAATGGAACAATTAGAAGACACAATATTTAATGTGGAAACCCTTTCAAGAGAAAACCATAAAAACTTTTTTTTTATAAATTTGTAGGAACCAACCTACAGTTACAACTATTTGTAGGAACCAACCTACAAGAGATACCAATCCCCTTTTCTTTTTGTAGGAACCGACCTATATGAGACACTAATCCCCTCTTTTGTTTATAGGAACTGACCTATAGGAGACACCAATCCCCTCTACTATGTGTAGACACCAATCTATAAGAGACACCAATCCCAATAGTTGTTTGTTATGTAGACACCAACCTATCTACAATTTTACAAGTTCTTCATATGATTTTCATTCATTTTTCTTCTTGCTGCTTCTGTCTTCAAAAAATATTCTTTGTGCTCATTACTTCTTCTTTCACCATATCTTCTTTGCACTCACTACTTCTTCTTTTTCAATATCAACTCGACAAACACTCCTTCTACTCTTGTAAGATCTTCTCAACGCTCACTCCTTCTACTTTTTCTAGATCTTCTCGATGCTCGCTCCTTCTTCTTTTTATATAGCTTCACCAGATCTTCTTGCTTCTTCTTCTACTTCTACCTCAGATATGCCTTTACAAGTTTTACTTGCTAGAACTCTAGATATATTTGTTAGAACACCATATCTGATCTTCGGTAATATTTAATTGTCGCTCCTTGAATGATATTCAATCATCACTCCTCAAATAATATGCATACAAATATTACATTTTATCCCACACACAATATTTCTCACATCCTTATTCTTCTTTTATACTTTACCATTAGTTCTACATGAAAAATCATTTTCATTTGAAAAGACAAGACTTTTATTAAACAAATAATAAATTTCCCCCTTCTTTTTTTAATTTATTTTTCAGCATACCATGGGTAAAATATTACCATGGGTTTTAAAACCATGTACAAATACCATGTGCACTTTTACTCCACTTTTATTTTTACCTTTTTGTAATACACTTTCATGTTTAGTCCACTTTTACATAACTTCATTTCTAATCCACTTTCATGTAAATTCATTTCTAATACACTTCCACTTTTGTATTTATTAAAGTCACATTTCCTTTGGATATTTATATGAGAATACTTACATTTCACATCAATGACAATAATTTATTCAACAATCTCCCCCTTTGTCATTGATGGAAGCCCTATACTAAAAAACACATAATCCTCCAGAAATAGAAAGAATTCTCCCTTGTCTACAACTCTCCCCCTATTGATAATTATCCTCTCCCTGTTTGCAACTCTCCCCCTGTCTGTAATTCTCCCCATTTGACATCAATGGGACATGTATGCTCCCCCTAAGATTTGCTTCTTTACTGAAGAGATGATAGGGAAATCACTCCCATCTTTTGTCTAAGATATTCACATGTTTCTCTGGAAATGGCTTTGGTAAAAAAAAATGGAACTTGTTCCTTGGTGTAAATGTATTTTAGCTTGAAACTTAGTTCATATACTTGCTATATTAGGAAGTGGTACTTTATGGGAAAATGCTTCATCTTTGAGTGCATAACAATATTATTTGAAATTTTGATTGAACTTGTGTTGTCACATATGATTGAGATTAGCTTATCATATTCTACCTTAATATCCTGCAATATTTACTTCATCCAGAGAACTTGTGTGCAACATGTTGCTGTTGCAATATACTCAGCTTCTTCTATGGAATGCGAAACTGAATATTGTTTCTTACTCAACCAAGACACTAGACTGTTTCCTAGAAAGAATTCTCCTCCCATTGTACGTTTTCTATCATCAACCCTTCCCACCCAATGCGTATTTGTATATGTTATTAGAGTAAAGTGTTCACCTCTTGAGTACCATCAGACGAAGTCCAAGGTTCCCTTTATATATTTGAATATCCTCTTTACTACTTGCACATGAGTTTCTTTCATTGTAGCTTGAAATTGTGCAACCAATCC
Source organism: Picea engelmannii (assembly GCA_009831015.1). Lineage (NCBI taxonomy): Eukaryota > Viridiplantae > Streptophyta > Pinopsida > Pinales > Pinaceae > Picea > Picea engelmannii. Next base: position 30,127 of record ML870091.1, on the reverse strand, counting down.
TACTGCTTGCATAATGTCTGGCCTTGATGTCGTCACACATAGCAGGCTTCCAATCATTGGCCTATACAATATTTTATTTGCTTTTCAAGATTCATCATTCTTTCTTAATTTACAACCTATGACCATGGGTGTGCTGACTGGTGCATAGTCTTCCATTCTAAATTTCTTCAATTTTATCTTAAGAAAAATTACATAGAACATATATTTTCCCCTTTAATTTGTTCTAACTCCAAAAACTGCTCAAACATGATACACAAACACTCTTGAGGAATCCTGAACAATGTTACCAACAATGCAAGATAATTAGTCTCTATCAATCCATACAGTCTCTATATCCAACATAATGACAAGTGCATATATTACAATAATTGAACATGGTTTAGTTGGTCTCAACAAATCCAAGTCGATTCAACAAGAAACAATCGATTTAACAAGAAGACATCAGTTGGGTTCACATATCAACAAATTCAAGTATTCCCCCCTTAAGGGATTAATAAGTAGCAACAATACTTCTTGTTGAAAATTCATTTGACGGACAATCTAGTCGAAACCCAGTGGACGAATACTTAGTCGAAACTCCAGTTGACTGTTTTGTTGGGTCGATCCTCAGTTGACCACTTCCAAGGAAATCATCAATAAGTAAGAGGAACATTGCATGACTATACAAATAATGATACACAAAAATACAAAGACCTCAAACATGTGCTCAAATGATTCCATGACCATCCATCAATCCAACCACAATCTATTCTGATAGTTGACACTAATCCATGATTTTGTATTTCATTTCTCTTCTGCAAAGATTTGAAAGCATGATTGCCATTCCTTCGATTTTTATGGTGAGGATGATGATAGAGCATAAAGTTTTGTGTTGGATGATTGGATGAAGTAGGCTCAGTTTCATTTTAACTTACAAGAGTAGAAAAACCCAACCTATCAACAACAATGCCATTTTTAACAACATGCTCAAATTCCAGCATGTGAGGAGCATGCAACTCATCATTTTGTTTGACATAATCAACAATAGGTTGTTCTCCTAAAAAACTAGTTTGAACTCCTCTTGCAAAAAATAGAACTTCATTGGTTGTAGCAGGGTTGGGTGTAGGTAGGGAGGTGACATATGCATCATATCCAAGACCAATCTTAGTGAATGAAGACCTTTGACAATTGATGATATCATCTAAGATTTCAATACTCTTTTCAAACTTCAAGCTTTTGTTCAACTGAGCAATTGACCTTTCTAAATCCTTTTTAAGGAAACAAGTTCAACTTCTAGCATCTCACAATTTTATTTATTTTCCTTCATATTAATTCTCACCACCTTGTCTATTCTTCTTTCCTCTTCTAATTGAATTTTTAGGATGATGATGATATTTTTTTTATTCTTCAAGGCTTTGTGACATTTTGGATTTTGTATCATGATCATCTTCTTCATATTTATGCAACTCACCCTTTTGTTTCAAATTCTTTTTTATTATATTCTTTATTTCTCTTAAGGAACACATGAGTTCTTCTTCAAGATATACTTCTTCTTCTGTTTCATCATTTTCCTCTTCTTCTGAATCCACAATTTATTTGTTTTCATCAATCTTTGTTTTGATGGCATAAGAATAGTTTCTTCTCTATAACTGCCAAAACTTCTTTCACTTTTGTCTTCAGATGAGGCATTGACCCCTTTTTAGTAGAGGCTCTTCTTCTACTTATAATAAATCTTTATATTTCATGCTTGTCCAGTTTGTGGCTATTTTTTTGTTGATGATGTTTTCTCTTTACGTTATAGTCTTCTTCACTATCACTATTTTTTTTTTTCACTTATGGACACTTATCAACAAAATGTCCTACTTTTCCACAGTTAAAACATTTAAAGGGAACCTTATCTTTGTATTTTATAGATTCCTTTTAAAGTTCTATCACAAAATTTGTTTCCTATGATTCTGATTCACAGCTAGAACGATCGCTAGATTTATGTTCTTTGTTCTTCATATTCTTTGAGGATTTGAAAGATGCTTCTTTCTTTGATGGTTTTTCCTTTTTAGTCCTCATTTTATATTTAGTGAGGATCCCATGTAATTAATCTATTGTTAATTTATCAAGATCCCATATTTCCTCAGTGGCGAAAATTTTGGCATCAAATCTTATGGGGAGTGACCTCAACATCTTTTGTGCAATAATTGGTTCTGCAATTGTTTCACCAAGACCTCTAATGGTGTTGAAAATTTCATTCACACGAAGGATATAGGCTGCAACATTTTCTTCATCTTTCATCTTCAAACTATTGAACTATCTTCTATGAGTTTGGAGCTTATACTTCTCGACCTTGTCATTTCCTTCATGGATTTTTTGAAGTTTGTCCCAAATTCCTTTTTCTGATTTGCAATGCATTACTTTGAAATTTTTTGATTATGACAGACTGCACAAGATGACGTTCATGCCTTTTGCATCATATTCACTAGCCTTTTTCCTCACTGTATCAGTTGGTGGAGTTGTTGAGGATGTATAGATAGTCACGATCGGTTTCCAAATATCAAAACCAAGGGACATTAGATATGTTCACATTATTATACTACATAAGGCATAGTCTGTTCCGTCAAACAATGGATCCCTATTTGTAGAGAAACCTTTCTGACCAACCATAAGTGCTCCTCAGATCTACCTTCCAGTGGTTAGACTATTTCCAAAGGAACCGACTCTGACACCAAGTTTTTAGCACACACTTATATCGAGGGGGGAGGGGTGAATTAGTACAATGCTATATTTTTATTGTTAACATTCATAAACCATAATAAAGAAATAACATAAATGGAACAACTAGAAGAAAAAATATTTAACATGGAAACCCTATCGGGAGAAAACCACAAAACGTATTTTTTATAAATATGTAGGAACCAACCTACAATTGCAAATCTTTGTAGGCACCAACCTACTGTTACAATTTTTTGTAGGAACCAACCTACAAGAGACACTGATCCCCTCTCCTTTTTGTTGGCACCGACCTATAGGAGACACCAATCCCCTCTACTTTTTGTAGGCATTGAACTACAAGAGACATCAATCCCCTCCTCTATTTGTAGGAACTGACGTACTGGAGACACCAATCCTCACAATTTTTTTATATGTAGGCACCAACCTACTTACAATTTTACAAGTTATTCATATGTGTTTCCTTAACTAGTCTGCTTGCTGCTTTTGTCTTCACCAAATCTTCTCTGCGCTTGTTACTTCTTCTTTCACCAGATCTTCTCCGCATTCACTACTTCTTCTTTCGTGAGATCAACTTAACAATCACTCATTTTCTCTCGTCAAATTTGTTTGGCACTCACTCCTATTTTTTTTAGATCTGCTCGACACTCACTACTTTTTTCTTTTTCTCTACCTTCACCATATCTTCTTTATTCTTCTTCTACTTTTTCTTCAGATATGCCTTTACAAGTTTTTCTTTCTAGAATACGAGATCTATTTTCTAGAACATTAGATATGATATTCACTAATATTTAATCGTCGCTCCTTGAATTATATTCAATCGTCACTCCTCAACTAATATGCATAAGAATATTACATTTTCACCCACACACAATATTTATCACAACACTCTTCTTCTTTTATACTTTACCATTAGTTATACATGAAAATTCATGTTCATTTGAAAAGACATGTGTTTTATTAAATAAATAAATAATTTCCCCCTTATTTATTTATTTTTCAACATACCATGGGTAAAATACCACCATGAATTTTAAAACCATGTGAAAATACCATGTTCACTTTTACTCCACTTTCACGTTTACCTTTGTTAATGCACTTTCATGTTTACTCCACTTTTATATAACTTCATTTCTAATCCACTTTCATGTTTTACTCCAATTTTACGTAACTTCATTTATAATCCACTTCCACTTTTGTATTTATTAAAGTCACATTTCCTTTGAATATTTATATGTGAATACTTACTTACCTTTGACATCAGTGAAAATCATTTTTTCAACAATATCGAGAGGTAAAATTGCCCTAACCAACAATATTGAGAGAAAAATCATCGACAACATAAATATTTCTCTCTTTGGATTCATCCAAGTATGTGAACAAGGAAGCATCCTTGGTCATATTATGAGTGCACCCAAAGTCAACTACCCATTTTTTCTATGCAGAATATGACAACAAGGCTTGAGAAGTTCTTACTTGGAAGGTGAAATTATCAGTGGTTCGACGTACAATAGTGCATCTCCTTCAAGGCGTTTAACCTTCTTCTGTAAATCGTCTCTCTTATTATAGTATACTTTCTCATGATATCCAGTATTTCGATAGTACTGACATGTATTCTTCTTTCAACTTTGTTGGGGTGCATCTATTTTCCCCTTAGGTTTTTGGTCGTGTTATCCAGGTCTCTATGTAGGGGTATGAAGCCATCCTTTCCCCCTGTGATTCGGATTTCTCTTTCCCTTGAGCAAGTGGGGTTGACGTTTACTACCAAGTTTTCCTTTTTCAAGCAATATGTTTCGATCAGTAATCAAAAGGCCACATAAATATTCAAAGGTGTAATCCTTACCATATTCCTTGCATGTCTTCCAGTTGGTGTGGAAAGTCAAGACGAACACATCGGAAGGTGTTGTAAAATTCATGAGGACCAACTGGATGAGTTCTCCTTATTTCTTCAGATAATTAATTTCCACATTCACCCAATTTCAACTAAAGTTCCTTTACATGCACCATATTGTCCTCTATTTTATCAAAATAATGAGCATTAAGAGAGATTGACTCTTTCTCCAATTGCATGATGTGGCTTTCATCAACTTTGTCGAAGAACGTCTTCAACTTCTTCTAGACCCGATGAGGTGATTTGGTTCCACTAAGGTGAAAATGAAACTCTCGTGAGATATATGTTGTGATGACCCCCACAACCTCATCCTTCTTGCCATAAAAAACAAGTGTCTCCTAATCATATGTTAGATCTCGAATCATAGTGTTCATATACTGCCATGGTCCTTTACTCTTTAGTAGGGTTTCCATGTTTGGTGTCCATACTGCATAATTCAATCCGTTCAAAATAAAAAGATCAATCCTCGAATTCATCTTTGATATCCAGATAGAAAAATTATGTTTAAATAAGTTTCAATTGGAAAACCACTGGCCCATAGTGAATCACATAACATATCCAACTCAACAAGGTTTGTGAGTAAAAAGCGAGGTTTCAAACCATCGGCTCCAATACCATGTTGCAGAATAGGGTGGAACCTGTTATGAAACAGAAAGACAATTCTTCAGATAATCAAAGAGAGAGTAAATTTCCAAAGATAAAGGTGGTGTATAAATACACCGTTAAAACACTTAAGCATAACGCTTTGTGATCAAAACATCTCAATGAGTATTGAAAATTGATATAGACATATGATATCATTTGATCGGATGATGATAATGACCCATGGGGTCTGCTATTTAGAGCCTCAAGATCTAACCAACTTCCATGAAATTGGGAGGATCCTGTCCACATATAACCATAGATTTTTAGAGTTGACTACATCAAATCCGTGTTGTCTAGTCTTATAAAAAAGGGTGCACGACTCGACTGTCCATGCATCCAACTTGTAGTCAATTGTTGTGCCGATTGATCCACCACCTAACTATATTTGAATGTTGGTTTACTATCTGACCTACAGACTTGTCAACTACTTGACCAATTGATGCAGATATCTAGTTGATCACCCGATCGACTGTTTGTAGATGTAGGTCGACCGATCGAATGACCAAATCCACGAGAAGTGTGATGAACCACAATGACTTGAAGTTCCAATAGTCATCCTAGTATTTAGTAACTAGTGATCTTATGATGGTACATTGGCATTCGGATGAGGTTATTGTGAGCTATTTTAAATTGAATATTTTAAGCATGGGATGGAAATATGTGAAAAAGGGATAGAAAAAGCACAATGTAGTATGATGAATTGGACTATAAATTGGAACAAGTGGAAGGAATTGTTTTCCTAGAATGTCAAGAAAGAAAACATTGTTAGGATAGGTGTGTAGTTTATACAACCAGGTACATTTTAGATATCTGTGAATGAGAAAATGAGGTAAACAGATTCATGGGGATTCACAGAGGGAAATACATAGAACTCATAGTTGTTGGTCATAAATGTATTGTCTGACCTTAGACTCCATTCATAAATTGTATCAATTGTTATGGTTGAGGACTCTAGTTCATAAGGTGACCCTTCCATTTGTGACCATTCCTTCGTCTTTAAAGGAAATTGGTACACACAACACCCCCAAAATATGGAATTTGGAATATGTCACAGGTTTTATCAACCATGTAGATGGAATTGAGAAGGGGAAATGATTAGAACTTAGGAGACCGTGCAAGTTGAAGCCCACCTCAAGCATGCAAATTGATACTTTTTATTCATTTTTGTTTAGTGTTTTATCACATCAATCATTTTCTCAATTAGTTTGTAAATTAGTAAACCTACTAAGCTATAAAAATTTATATTATGAAGAAATAATTAATAGTTTTTCAAACAAAATAGTTTTTATTTTGAAAATTTGGCCATAACCTCCTCTATATTTTTTGTATTACAATGTTTTTTCAACTCAGTCACATCATTTTCTAATACAAAATATAACCATTATTAAAAAAAATGAAGACTAGATTAATTTTTTGAAATTAAGGATTGCCATTACCCCCACCATGGCCATTATGGTTCAAATTAATTAGTCCCCATGATTTTCCTTACAAATCAAACATTGTTAAAGTACACTAGTATAAGTTCATATTAATATTAATTATCATATAATATATATACTTTTTTTTTTGTTAATTTGTTCGGACTTGTTGGCTGCGGGATTAACATGTGGCTTGAGAAACCGTGACTCAAGGGCATCTAAGCCGTCGAAATCACTCGGGGATCGCACCCATCCTGAGCCACACCAACCCTTAACATGGTTGGATTTTCTGTCCCCGCAGGTTTCAAACCGGTGACTTTAACAACACAGAGTGGCTTAACAGCACACTCCGTCACCGACTGTCCTACACCTCGGAAACAGAAACAAATTTGAAGGACATGGGGGTGAGATTTTATCCACTTATGTGTGCTCGTGTCACGATACCATTTAATATAATATCTCTGGGTGCAACCACACGTTTGACTACTACTTCAAGGTGCTCCCATGGCTCTAGGTAAAGCCCTCACGAGAATTGAGCCTTGCCCAACGGTGAAAAGCTCCTCGCTTTCCACCATTGGATCCAACCCCTTTGAGCCATATAATATATATACTATTATCATATTAAAACACTAATTAAATCTAGTCTCGGTGGCACCCATATTCAAATATCTCCTATCACATATTAGTTTGAATCTTGTTAGGTGAGTAAGACTAATTACCCCAATAAATTTATAGAAAAAAAATATTAGTATATTAAAAATATAAGAATAATGTATTTATATAATTTTAATATTATAAAACATATATCTAAATCGCATAGATTATTATTAAAAAAAATCAAACATCTAAATAAATATTTATAACTCAACTCCAACCAACATCAATGGAGTCGAATTCAAATATAAATATTCTAAGCATGTATACCATGTTGAATATTCTAAACATGAATACAATGTAATATAAATATTCTAAGCATGAATACCATGTTGAGTTAGTTGATGAATATTTATAAATATAAATTTTTAGTAATTAATATTAAATATTAAATGGTTTTGTGGATTGTAAATTTATGAATGTATCGATAGAATGAAATATACTTGGTCATAATTTAATAAAAAATAATTCGTATTAATGTTTTAAGTTGAGTTGAAAATTTTAATAGTGTTAATGTTTTTATAGTTGATAAATAGAAGTATAGGTTTTTTTTTTTCTTTATTAAAGTCAAGAAGTATTATTAAGAATATGAGTTTTTTCCTTGGAGGTTATTGGTTTAAATTTGGATAGGGTAGAGTATGTAAACTTTTTTAGACAAAAATGTCAAAACATCACATAGAAGGGGTTCCTTGTACTACAAACAAGGGGTCTTTTGTACATCAATTTGGTATTCGACTGGGTCATGAACTTAAAATTGTATTATTATTATTATTGAAGACTAAATAGACCTAATGGATAACAACATGTATTTATTTTACATAAGTTGTAGGTTCGAAAATGGATAGGGTTAAAGTTTGTACACTTACATAGACTAAGATTTCAAATTGCTACATGTAAGGGATCTCTTGTCCCAAAATTATGAAAGTTTTATACATCAATTTAATATCTAACTAGGTTATAACCTTAAATTAAATTATTATTATTTTTATTGAATTTGTGAAGCTATTTTCCTTTAAATTACATTATTATTGAATTACATTATTATTAAGACATGATGTCATGAAGCCTTATGTGATTTCTTGAGCGTATCTATTAAATTTAATGGCTCATATTCATACTTTAATAATTTCAAATCCTAAAGTATATCATCCTTACTTCCCTATATCCATTGGACCATCTTCATATTCATAGAAGTTCAAACCCAAAAGTAGATATACTACCTACTTCCTTGCATGGATAGTTCCTTTTGCATGATTATATCTCATTTTACTTTAGTTTTTCTTGAAATAATGATTTATAAAACATGCATTTGAGCATTAAATATAAAGTTCTTATCTTATAAAAATTATGAAGACCTAACAAAATGAGTTTAGAGTTTGTGTTCTAGAGTTTGTGTATCAACAGTAGGAATCTCTATATAAATGCAAAGAGAGACACTAAATTCCAAAGGGACATTAAAAGAATATTCTTATTACTAAGTTATTATGTTTTGAAGATAGATTTAGAAATATATAGATAATAAAATAATAACATTGGAAATTAAAATTAATGGGAAGTAAGATATCATAAGTGGAAAACAATTACATAAAAATAAAACACATTCAATAAAGGGAGGTTCAGAATTTGGAAAATTTGAAAATAATATACAAATAACATTGGAAATTAAAATCCCCCGGATGGGGTGTTTCTGAGAAAATGACGTGTGCAATTCTTGATGAGGCCACCTGGCCAGGCTACGTGCCACTTGGCGGTCATCCTACTCAGTCACCCCACTCCAGTCACCTCAAGGGTTTAAACAACCTGGCTCGACCCTCCACTCTCCATTCACATCCCGCAAACCACACGAACTGGGAGCTTTGCGGCATGAGTGTGTTGATTAAGGTTGGTTGTCATTGATGTCAACCCTTGAAGAAAGACCCGTAACACAAAGGTTTGGGTAATGGACCCAATAGTGTTTGATGTAAATATGACTCATTATTGGTTTGTCATGGTTGATAAGAAGTAAATATGGATGAACTCCAAAGTGGTCCCCTTATGGTGAAAGCCCTCACGGGAAGACGCTTTGTGCAGTAAGAGAACCCATGCTCAATTATGGAATAATGAGATGAAGGAAAGTGAATTTGTCAGGGAAAATATCCTAGATGGATAGTGCTTGTCATGTCATTTCCGGTGGTATGTGGAACGTCACATAATTCCTCACGGTTAGAGAGTTATGGCTATGCGAAGTTGGAGACTCTAGGTTTGGGTAATGGACCCAAGTTTGTTTGATGGGTAACGATATGAATTATGATATATTTTCAGATAATACTATTCTATATGGTAGTACATGTCATGCCATTTCTGGTGGTATGTAGAACGTCACATAACTCCTCACGGTTTGAGAGTTATGGCCTTACGAAGTTGGAGGACCCTCATATGTCATCTAGAAACCCCAAAAGGTCAAAGTAATCAAAGTGGTTTAAG
>ML870091.1:9414-20256 GCA_009831015.1 Picea engelmannii | reverse complement strand
GAGCTATGGAAAGGAAGACCAACAAATGTGAAACACTTCAGAGTTTTTGGAAGCAAATGCTACATCAAAAGAGAAGATGGCAGAATGAGAAAGTTTGACTCTCGTGTGGACAAATGAATACTTGTTGGTTACTCAAGTACAAGTAAATCATACAAGTGTTACAATCTAAGATTAAACAAAGTTGTGGAAATCATCAACGTAACAATTGATGAAACATACAGACCAAAATCAAAGAAAGAAGAAAACAAATCAATGGAACAACTTTTTGAAGAAAAAGATAAAAAAGAAGAAGAAGAGGAAGATGAAGATGAAAATGAAGATGAAGAGAATCTGACAGAAGTAGAAGAGCAAGTTCAACAAGTATCTCCAAAGACACCTAACAAACGAGTACAAAAGAATCATCTTTCAGATCAGATTATTGGAAACAAAGATACAAGAGTTGAGACTAGAAGAAAAATCCGTTCACCAGAACAAACACACCTAGCACTCTTATCTACAATTGAACCAAACTGTTTTGAAGAAGCCAGCAAGGATGAATTTTGGAATAAGGCCATGGATGAACAATTTGATCAAATAGAGAAAAATGACTCTTGAGAATTGGTTCCAAGACCAAAGAATAAGAATGCGATCGGCACAAAATGAGTTTTCAGGAATAAATTGAATGAAGATGGACATGTTACAAGGAACACAGCTAGATTGGTATGTAAAGGATATGCACAGATTGAAGGAATCGACTTTGAAGAGACATATGCCCCAGTTGCCAGAATGGAAGCAATCCATTTGCTTTTAGTTTATGCATGCTCCAAAAATGTTAAAGTATATTAGATGGACGTAAAATCAACTTTTCTGAATGGGGAACTTGAAGAAGAAGTCTACATTGAACAACCAAAATAATTTCAGTTGTCAGAGAACACATACTATATGTGTAAATTAAAGAAGGCCTTGTATGGTCTAAAACACGCTCCTAGAGCATGGTACTCCAGACTGGATAAGTATCTGCAGCAGGCAGGGTTCAGAAAAGGAAATGCAGACAACAACCTCTACATCAAGATATGTCAAGGTAATACTTTATTAATTGAAGTTTATGTTGATGATAATATTTTTTGTAGTGATGATGACAGGTTAAGCCAGAAATTTGCAAAAGACATGTAGAGTGAATTTGAAATGTCATTACTTGGAGAACTATCCTTCTTTATGGGACTTCAGATACGTCAAAGCAACCAAGGAATTTTTATTTCTCAAACGAAGTATATCAGAGAAATGCTAAAGAGGTTCAGAATGGAAGATTGCAAACTAGTTATCACTTCCATGCAAACCAGTTGTAAGTTGAGCAAATATGATGATTCAAAGTCTACAGATCAGAGGCAATATAGGTCAATGATTGACAACCTACTATATGTGACAACATCCAGACAAGATGTAATGCATGCAGTTGGACAGGTGGCACGATTTCAAGCAACACCAAAGGAATCACATGTATTAGCAGTAAAGAGGATCTTCAGATATCTCAAAGGAACAAAAGAGTTTGGATTATGGTATCCAAAAGGAAAAGATCTATCACTTATGACCTACACAGAGGCAGATTGGACAGATTGTATTGATGACCGACGAAGCACCAGTGGAGCAACGTTCTACTTAGGTGAGTGTTTGGTATCATGGCTAAGCAAGAAACAATCATCGGTGAGTGTTTGGTGTTTGTGATCTCGTTTACAACCCCAACATTGCATAGGTGGTTGTCTTGGCCTTTTTCCACTTACTTCAGCCATCCTGGGCTCTTTAAACATTGGTTGTCTTTGAGTATTATTCCTGAAAAAGGGTGGCTTGTTCCCCTTTTTCCTCTGTTCCCTCTTAAACTTCTTCTTGTCTTCCCAATCTCTTTGGAACATAGGTTTTCCTTTATGTTCATCATATAATCATTTCACTCTCCTTATGGTTTCTTCCATAGTTTTAGGATCATCATATTGGATCTTGTCACTAAGGAAAGTTGGCAGTCCACTCAAATATATTTGGATTTTGACAGTCTCATCTTTGATGAAAGGGACATACTTCAACAACTCTAGGAATCTTCTTTCATATTCATATGTAGTCATGCTACCCAATTTGTGTTCAAAGAAATATTTCATCTTTTTGTCATAGTATCTCTTAGTCAAGTATTTATTTTCAAATTGTTTCTTGAATTCCCTCCTGGCAACATTCTTCTCTTTGATATGTTGTACTTGCACAAGCTGGTCCCCCCACATGGATTCCTTTCATTTCAATTGATACATTGCAATTCTTACTTCTGCATGAGAGTAATTCTACAGTTGGAAATATTTTCTCATGCCAAGAAGCCATGTCTCAACATCTTCCTCCTTCTGGTGCTCTCCATCAAACGTAGGAGGTTTAATCTTGTTCATTTCACCCTTCAGTTCATCCACTCCATATCTCCTATGATTTCTGGTAGGAGATGGGATTTAACTACTGTGTGCCCTCCTCTTGGAGTGCGCTTGGGAGTGATGATGGTGTTTTCCAACACTCCTTGATTTTCTTTTCTCATCAGGGGACCTGCAACTTCGTGATTTACTGGAGTCACTCTCCTTATCCAATTTATTTTATATTCTTTCCAGGATCTATATCAACTTTATGTTGAATTCTCTCTGTTGTTTCCTGGCTTTCATGAGCTTTTTGTTATCTGCTCGGTGAGTCTGAACATATTTCTACAACCTTTCAATGATTTTCATCATGTTTCCTTCCTTATCTATCTCTTCTCCATTCCCATTGGAGTTCTATCCTTCAACTCCTATATGGACATCCATTCCTCTAACTTAATTTTTTGAACTATAAGCACTGGCAGAAAGTGAAACACCCCAGTAAGTGGGGAAAAACCAGCTGATAGGGTAGTGGTTGGGCCAGAGTTTCTCAAGGAAATGGAAGAGAAAATGATAAATATTAAGAAGAATTTGAAGGTTTCCCAAGATAGGAAGAAAAGTTATGCTAATAAGAACAAAACCCATAGGGAGTTTAAAGTGGGTGATCATGTTTTCTTGAAAGTAAAAGCCAACATAAGTTCCCTGAAGCTGGGAAACTGTTCCAAGTCGGAAGCCTGATATTGTGGACCATTTGAAATCCTAGAAATGATTTGACCAGTTTCTTATATGCTTGCATTGCCTACATCCATGACTGTTCATAATGGATTTCACGTTTCATTGCTCAAGAAGTATATACCTGATCCTAATCATGTGATTGATTGGAATGTGATTCAGGGGGAGAAAGAAGGCACCTTGCAAGTGCATCCAGTGCGCATATTGGACCGGAAGAGCAAGCAACTCCGAAATCGATCCATAGGTCTTGTAAAGTTCCAATGGACATGGTATGACCCCGAGGACGTGACATGGGAGCATGAGGATGCTATGCAGGCAAAATACCTGCATCTTTTTTAATATTTTGAAAATCTTGTTGATGTTGTGTAAATAAGATGCACTGAGGATAGTGCAAAAATAAGGGGAGGGGATTGTAATATCCCCAAGGACGAGCCCCATTTGTATTTATGAATTCTAACATGTTTTGTAGGTTGGTGAGCCAAGAAATTATAAGCTGATAGGCTTATGTGTTTATTAGGTCGAAGAGCCTAGGTGTTAAAGGCCAAGAGCCTGTTTTGTACATGTAAATATTTGTATTATTAATATAAAAACATCGTTGCGTGTAGACTGACCACTAAGAAAGAGTATGGGGGACTAAGCTCCACTAGGATGGCTAAGGGAGAGGGTGTTGAGAGGCTGGAAATAGGGACTAAGCTTAACAGATTAAGTCCAATAATAATTTTTTATTATTCTAAATGTTGATAGAAGGATATGATTATATCCTAAGTTCCTTTGGGAAGAGGAAATGACTTCCAAATGGAAAGGAACTTGCTTCATGAGCGACATGTGTCAGCTCAAGTACATGCATTTTTAAGTGGGAATTCTTGTTGTTAGGGGGGGGGGACTCAAGAAGGTTCAGGGACACATAGTTAGCTCTCACGCTCTCACCATTCTCACCATTCTCTGACCATTCAACCACCTCTATCCTGACAAGTTCACTCACGCACTGAGAAAGCACGGAACCAACCATTTCCTCCATTATTGAACCCGTGGCCATAATGAACCTCTGTAACTTGCACACACTAGTATTTTGTTGAGTCATACTTTGCCTTACCCGAGTTCTGTTGTTGCCTTCGCCCCTACCTATTTTTCTTAGGAGATGGATAGAAGAAACGGGTTGTCAGGCCTGTGGTTTGCAAAGGTGGGTTGTCAGGCCCGTAGATTGAAGTGGCAGGTTGTCGGGCCTGTGAAAAACTCTCTCCAGGTGAGAGAGTGTGCTGAGGAAGTGAATTCTCCTAGAGATAGTCCAATAATAGCTATAGAGCTTTGAGAGTTCCTGTTCGACCTATTGCTGAAGCCCGGGAAGGGAGGTGGAGCAGCCAATGAACTGTGTGATAGTGAAGGTGTATACTCCTGGGGTGGGACAAGCATGTGGGGAATGAGATTCTGTGAGCAGTGGGAATAATTGGCTCCTGATAGAATCCTTCCTATTGATCTGTGTGAAATTCTTGTTAGCCTTTCCAAGCCTAGGAATCCATTTCCTGGTGGAGTTTATTCCCAGCTTGGGGGTGACCCACTGTTGAGAGTGATGAGCAGTGTGGCCTAAGGTTGGGAGGTTCATGGAAGGTCTGCACATAGTCGATGGTCTTCACAATCCAAAGATAAATATCAATTATGTGTTTAATGATGTCTGTTGTGCATGTATTTGATTCTTACAATGTTATCATGTGGTTTCGTTGCATGTATGATTTACGGTCAAATTCACATGAGTTAGTATAGTAGTAGTATATTTTATTGCCTTTTATTTCATTAGAAATGCATGTAATATATATGTACTGAACAATTAACCTACTATCAGAGCCTAGCAGTCTATTAGTGGAATTACATGGCCCACCTTGGGTGGCTGGTGCTGCCACAAAATGGTATTACAGTGAAATTCCGTAGTGACATTGCCCGACCTGTTGGTGGCTGGGGACGTTACAAATTGGTATCAGAGCTAAGTGAAACATCCGAGAAGCGACATTGCTCGACTTGTTGGTGGTTGGGGACGTCACAAAATGGTATCGGAGCTAAGTGAAATGTTCGAGAAGTGCCATTTCCCGACTTGTTGGTGGTTGGGGACGTAACAAAAGATGGTATTAGCAATGACACAAGATACATTTTAATGGGTGTGATTTTGATGCTATATGCTCTAGAGTTTTGTTGCACAAATATTTTTCATAGAAAAAAATATTTGGACACATATGAATGGAGGAGTAAATGCATACAGAACCGACATAAAGAGTGAGAAATGTAAAGGGAGGAAAAAGAGTTAGAGTCGAGGGGAAATACATACACAACCCACATAAAGAGTGAGATATGTAAAGGGACGAGAAAGAGCGAGAGATTAGAGATGAAGTTTTGTTGGGATGGAAAAGAATCTTTGGACATATGTGAATGGAGGGAAATACGTACAAAACCAACACATAGAGTGATGACTACAAAGAAGGATTTTTATTGGGATATGCATATCTAATTTTTAATCGCAACATCTAAACTTAGTAAACAATAATTAAAATTTGACAAACTTTGGAGAAATGTTTTAGCTCTAAAACGTAGGCCACTACACACCACAATGTGTCATGGACAGGGACGAGGCCTATCCATGTCCACGGTGATTAAAAGTGGCACAAAATCTTGAATCATGTATGGTCAGATAGCTCCAAAAAAGACAAGGTGATTCTACGACTTTAGATGTTTTCTTTACTCAATGAGTGACATGGAAAATATAAAACTAAATAAAATATAATTATATAAAATTATATCATTTTACATTTTTATCTAAAATACAATTAAACAAAATATATTGAATGGATATTCAAATAGATTTTTACAATTTCTATAAAATAAGAGAAAATATCATAAACCAACATTATTTACGTTTGAGGATGACATATTTCTAAAAGAGAAAATATTGGTTATTGGATCTTCTTTCTTAAAATTAAATTTATATTTTTTGTTTATTATTTATTATGGAAACTTGTTTTATGGACAAAGTCAAATTCAACCATGTCCATGTACATGGATAGGGCCAAATCATTAATTTCATAAGACTCCTTTTTGAATGAAGCCAATTATGAAGTGATCTTTTGGATTACTAATGGTTTAGGAAAATGGGGCTCCTTTATGAGGAAGTAGAGTGATGGTTAGATGTCTAACCTTGGGATGTCAAAGTGGAACGTTGTGAAGGCTACTTTGATAGTTATTTATGAACAAGAATAATATTTCTCCGCGGTTTTGAACGGTAATACTACTTTTCTGCGGTTTTGAATTGAAATAATAATTCTCTGCGGTTTTGAACATAAATAATATTTCTCTGTGGTTTTGAACGAGAATGCTACTTCTCTGCTGTTTTGAAATTATATCTTTGCGGTTTTGAACGAGAATAATACTTCTCTGTTTGTTTGTTTGTTTTTTTTTGTTTTTTTAAGGAGATATTTTATTTCTAAGATTATATATCTCAAGTTTTGAACGAGAATAACACTTCTCTTTGGTTTTTACCTTTTTTACCCAGAATAATCTTTGTACTTTCTCTGGACTTCTCTGCGGTTTTCAAAAATTATTTTTGGCTTGAGCAATTGGACATATGAAATGAGGTGAGTCACTTTTTACTTTGATTCAATTTTAATTTTAGGTAAAGAGATTTAAATATATTTTATTTATTTATTTATTTTAATTTTCATAAGTAAAATTTGATTTGAGAGATAAAGTCAATCCATAATAATAATTGTTACATCTTTTTTCTCTTCTTTTCAATATGAGCACTTCACCATCTATTCCAAAAACTGAGCCTAACAAGGGGAGGCCCCCCAAAATCACCCTAGAGATCCTTTACGATTATATGAAATCAATAGAAAAAAGAAGAGAAGAGAGAGATGCCAAAATCGAAATAGAGTTAGAAACATTAGAAAAAAGGAGTGAAGAAAGAGACGTAAAACTCCAAATAGAGCTAGAGGCAATGATTGAAAAAAAAATTAAAGATACCATTCAAATTCAAATAGATGATAGATTCTTAGGTTTCAAGAGTGAATTGCAGACAATGAAGCATAGAATTCAAGAAATGAAAAACATAAACAATCAACCCAAGAAGGAGGGGTTAAAGAAAATCACAACTTGAGAGATAGGATTAAAGAGCTAGAAGAAAAACTTGTTAATATTATGGTAGCTGTGGGAGGTATTTACCCCCACGTGTGAACCTGACGAGAATAGAAGACTTCGAGAAGCAAGAGAAACCCTAATGAGTTGGCTAATAACCCTAGAAGCCTTGTCGGCTGATCTAAAAATGAAGAAGACTTGTATTCTTGAAAATATTTGCAAGTAAAATTTATGTGTTAAAATGCAAATGGATCAACTTTGCAACACAACTTAAATAGAATTTACTCATTCAAGATGCATATAAACAGCAGCATAATCAGTGAACAGAAAACACATAACACAACAAATGATAAAGGAGTTCACACCTCTCTTGGGCTACATCTCCTGGTCCAGCTTCCAATGGATCATGTATATTATTTGCTCAAAGTGCTCAAAAATGTGCTTTACAATACTCAAAATGCTAAATAGACTGCTCCAATGGCTTCAGAACGTCCAAAAACCCCTAGCTAGGCTTTTTCAACACCTCGTTTGGCCAAAAAATGAAGAAGATAGGCTTCCTGGAAGTCCCCCCTTCAAGCTTGTTGTCTCTGCATCTAAAAAACACACCTCTCTTGGCTCAACCTAGCCCACACGCATTTTAAAGCATAAAAACTTGGCATCGGGCGCAACTGCACAATCGGTCCAAATTGTCGAACGGTTACGCGTCGACCTTAACTACCAAGGCCCGTGGGCACATGGTCACCACATGACCGCGCGCTATTACACAACATGGCTAAAGTTTCAAACCATTGACATAACCGTAAGGATTAAACCCGCACACATACACGTTGGTCACATGTTATATCAAACCATGCACATTTCAAACGGTTACAACATATATTACGGTGGGTCCAATCACCCGTAGCACCGATTGTATGCAATACAATATATAACCATGGGTCGGGGCTTAGCCCTGGCCCGGTTCACGCCCCAACACACATTTTTGCAATGTTAAATATATTACAATGCACATATATGTTAAGTAACATGTGCGGGTGCGCCGGTTGGGCGACCTTTCCCAAAGCTTTACCTTGCCCGGAGGTCACGGGGTCGACTCCTGCCAAGTGCAAAGATTTTAATCCAATAAACAGGTGACACATGGCGGCCATTGATTGGGCCACGTGTCGCCATCCCATTCGTTGCCAACAAACCATGTCACATGCCAACTGTCCCAATAACTACCTGCCACGTGTCGTACGTCCTGCCACATCAGCGTCCGTACGGATTGTACAGTCAACATCCCTTTTTTTTTGCCTGTTTGTCATTCTGAACAGAACACGATATCTCTCGTTCTCGACGTCCATTTGAACCCAAACGAGTTGTGTTGGGTTCGTAACGATGAGACCTACGCTCTCGTTCGATTTGAAGTGATTACGAGCACTTTGAATTTTTGAGCAAAATTTGATCCCCTGATCACACCTCCCCATTGGAAAGCTTTTGGACCTCCAAAAGACTATTTTCAGTCTATCTAAAGATGAGGGTATAGTTCCCTCACTCTTCCAATCTCAATCCACTTGGCTTTGCTTGGATTTGTACCTTTAAGACCAACTCGAAGATACTCCACATTTCCTCGTTTTGAAGTTCACATTCTCCTATCAAGGATGGTGTCTTCATGCAGTTCTGTAAGATATTCTAGGGAAAAATCATCTATAGAAGGAATCTGAACATGCTCTCCTTGATCATCAATCAACGGAGGCTCATACAATTTACAATTCTCAACATTAACAACTGCATACATTTGCATATAAGGAGACAAATCTAAACGAAAGACATTGTTACCAATCTTGTCGATAATCTTGAAAGGACCATATCGAATCGGTTTCAAATTTTTACCTTCTCCTTTAAGCCTCTCCTTACTGATGTAAAGCCAAACTTCATCTCCAACCTGGAAACTGTGATCAACATGATGCTTGTCATGTCTCGTCTTGTACTTGGCTTGACTCTTTTCCAACTGCTCTTGCACCATTTGATGTATCAACTGAATTTGTTCAATGAACTTTTATGCCCTATCAATGTCATATTGACCATTAATAGCAATATCCTTCCCAAAGATAAAATCTAAAGGAGATTTGTGTAAATAGCCAAAACATGCTTCAAATGGCGATGTTTGAGTTGAAGAGTGCTTAGCTCGATTGTAAGCATGCTGAATGTAGTGTAAATGCTCATCCCAAAGTTTAGGATGCTTGCTGCAATAAGCACGAAGAATATGCACCACTTTTCGATTTACCACTTCTGTCTGACCATCTGTTTGCGGATGAAAAGCTGTGCTCTTTTTCAGTTTGGTGTCCATGAGTGCCCATAAACTCGACCAAAAACTTCCAACAAATCGAGAATCCAGATCAGAAATAATGGATTTAGGCAATCCAAAATGCACCCAAACATTTTGAAAAAATATTTGTGCCATCTGTTCAACTATAACCTGCTTCGTACAAGGCATCAAAATACACATTTTGCTGAATCGATCAACAACACCATAAAGATAATCATGATTTTGTCTAGACATAGGTAGACCTCCTACAAAATCCATGGAAATACTTTCCAAAGGACGAGAAGGAACCGGAAGTGGAGTATACAAACCCAACTTTCGATTGCTAGGTTTACTTGTGGCACATAACGAACATCCTCGAACATATCTTGAAACACTTTCATTCATTTTAGGCCAGTAGCAGTATCTTTGCAAATTAGCCACTGTCTTGCCTACACCAAAATGACCAGCAATAAGAGAAGAATGGGCTTCTCTTATAATGTTGATTCTTTCCCCCTGTGGATCACATAGCTTGCCAAGATGATACAAAAGATTATCATGCACATGGTAATCCAATTCCCCAACATGGTTAGAATGACACAAAGTTTCATATACTTCTTTAAAATCAATATCCAAAGCATATTTCTCAACATAACTTTCATGCATGATAGGACTATGCTTAAGAATAACTGAAGCAATAATAATAGGCCTTGAAAGCATATCAACAACTTTGTTATAAATGCCCTTCTTATACCTGATGACCAAGTGGAACTGTTGAAGAAAACCCATCCATCTGAAGTGCCTAGCTTGTTGTAGCTTTGTTTGTGATTGTAAGTATTGCAGTGGTTGATGATCGGTGTGAACAATGGTTTCTTTTCCCAACAAATAATGTTTCCATTTTTTCACACTTTGTACCAATGCATACAATTCCTTATCATAAGTAGGATAGTTAATCAAGACACCATTAAAAGTTTCAGAATGAAAACAAATGGGCTTACCATGCTGTAGCAAAACTTCTCCCATTGCATAATTGCTTGCATCTGTTTGGATTACAAAAGGTTGTCTTAAATTTGGAAGTGCAAGAACTGGTGCTGAACTGATCTTCTCTTTCAAAGTATCAAAAGCCTTCTGTTGCTTGCCTCCCAATTGAAAAACTTGCTTGACACTTGTCACTGCATGTAATGGAGCTGCAATGGAAGAAAAGTTAGACATAAACTTCCTTCAATATTGGGCTGCTCCCAAAAAACTTCTTACCTCTGTCACATTGCTGGGCTTGGGCCATTCCAATATGACTTTGACCTTGGAGGGATCAATTTTTAATTCGCCTCCACCAACAATATGCCCTAAGTAAATAAGTGAAGTCTT
>ML870090.1:34364-47631 GCA_009831015.1 Picea engelmannii | reverse complement strand
TTTCAAACAAGATGATTTTGTTATTTAAAACATGATGTTATTCATGATTATGATGTTATTTATATATATTGGAGTTTATGTCTATAAGTATTATACACCTGAGGTTATTCATAAATTGAGGTTCTCAATTAATCGCAGATTTACTTGCAGAAATAGAAATGAAATTTTTTGCGGTTATTGTTTTAGGTTAATGGAATGTGACCTTAGTGTTCCCCCTTTTTTTATATATTTATAGCAAGTAAAATGTGATCTCATTTTAATTCAATATTTTGTAACATTAAGGGGATGTTATGGCAAGGTTATGCTAACATAAGAGTAAGGTGAATATTAACCATTAAAGTGTAAAGTTTTATCATTTAAATTGTAATGTTATTATAAACTAGGAAGTAAGGATATGGTAGTCTTAACGTGACAGATAACTTGTAGGGTCATTGACTAAGATATACCATGGTTTTGTCTTTATGAAAGGATATGTAGTTGAAGCCTTTACGAAGGTGCCTTTTATTCACAATATTAATGAGAGATAAATATAATGCGTCTGTTATTCATGCTCACGAAATTGTAATGTTATTGTCAAGGATGAGCTTATGTGTTGAAATGATCTTGATTTAAGCGCAGTACAGTCATTTGAGTTAGTAAATGAGGGTTGTTGATTCATTTGATTAATGTTGAACCTGGGTGTTCGTTGTCAGAGTCCTTGTCACGTGCCTTCCGAAAGGGGTGTAACCATTCTTCTTGTTTATGTCGTACTTGATTTCAATCAGTTAGCCGCACAGTCTGCTTATGTCGGGTGGGGTATAGACCCCTCCTTGTAGCCTTAATGCTTATGTCGGTGTGTGTGGTTTTTCTGTGTAAAGAATCTAGTGTCGTATCAAGAGTCTTAAGCCCTTTAAAGGCAGGGTTTCCACTCTTGCGACACACCTGACAGAGATTACTAGTTTCTGCCTGAGCAGTCGGCCAGGAGCCTGTCTAATCTTCTTTCGAGAAGACATAAGACTAAAAGCCCCGCTTTTCTGTGCAGAAATAGTAAACTCTACTGATGGATTCTTCCTTCTGTGACCATACTGTACTTAACACCTGGTGTCGTTTACTGCTTACAGCTGATAGTTGTACACCTTATGTCTAGGGGAATTATTACTTGTTGTCACTGTGATTGTCGGGGGCGTCTGGGTGTGTTCATCTTGCTTTCGTCTTGTTCTAGGTCAGGTTACTAGTTTCTGCCTGAGCAGTCGGCCAGGAGCCTATCTAATCTTCTTTCGAGAAGACATAAGACTAAACGCCCTACTTTCCTATGCAGAAATAGTAACCCTAACACCCCAGAGTCTTCCCTCTATGTTCTTACTGTGCACCCCTAGTATGTCTTAATGCTGTGATGTGCGTCTTATGCCTGTGATCGTATATTGTTGCAGTTACTCGTTGTGTGACTTCAATTTTTCCTTTTCGTGGTTCCTTCTTGTTGGTTGTCGAGTGGCATCGTACAGTTAGGTGTGATGTTACTTCTACACGCGCACACACACTTTAAAGATAAAAAAAATAAAAAATTGCACCTGTCACTAGAATGGTTGTCGTAACGAGGAGGACGTTACAGGACCGCCAAATTTGACAAACCAGATCCAAGCATCAACAAGAAAGGACGATTATGACTTAAAAATAGACTTTACATACAAAATTTAGTAGAATTGAAATCAACAATTTTGGATGAGGTTCATAAGAAACCATATTCTGGCCATCCAGGTTACTAGAAAAAAATAAAAACACTTAGAAAACTATTTTTTTGGCCTAGTATGAAGGGAAAAACAACAATTGGCTAGGTGCTAATATTGTTAGCAGGTTAAGGCCGAGCACTAGCATCCATTCGACCTATTACAGCGACTAACACTACCAGAATGGAAATGAGAGACTATATCACTCAACTTTATAACAGGTTTGCCTAAAACTCAGAAACATAATGATTCTATCATGGTTGTAATCGATAAACTCAGTAAGTCTGCACACTTTATTCCTGTAAAGTCTACTTTTAAAGCTATAAACATTGCTGAAATATTCATGAAAGAAATTTTTAGACTACATGGTATTCCTAAAATGGTGATTTTAGATAGAGACGTAAAATTTACATCCACTTTTTGGAAGGAATTATTTGTAGGGCTAAACACTAACTTGAATTTTAGTACAAGCTATCATCCACAAATGGATGGACAGACCAAAAGGACAAACCAAATCATAGAGGATATGCTTCTCATGTACGTAAGAACAAAACCAAGCAAGTGGGAAGACTACCTGCACTTGGTAGAATTTGCATATAACAATGGGTACCAAACTTTGGCTAAGTTGAGCCCTTTCGAAATACTGTATGGAAAAAAGTGTATGACTCCAATTAGCTGGGATATCCTAGCTAACAGACTCATTATTGGACCAGAGATTCTCCAAGAATGGAGAATATGGTAAGAAAGGTACAACATCACTTGAAAGAAGCACAGGACAGACAAAAGAGTTATGTCGACCAGAAAATGAGACACTTGGAATTTCAAGTGGGGAGACCATGTTTAATTGAAGGTCAAAACTTGAAAGAGCTCGATGAAGTTAGGGAATTGTGCCAATATGGCACCCATGTTTTGTGGGCCCTTCGAGATACTAGCTCGAATTGGACCCGTAGCATACCAACTTGCACTTCCAGCTAATCTAAGAATTCATAATGTATTTCATGTTTCTTTGTTGAAAAAGTATATTCATGACCCTACTCATAGGATTGATTGGAACTTGGTGCAGGTGGAACCCCTGTGCATTCTGGACCGGAGAGAAATAACACTTCAGAACAGAGTTGTCGCTTAGGTAAAGGTGCAATGGAAGCACTTTATTCCTGAGGAGGCCACTTGGGAGTTGGAGGGAGACTTGCAGAAATCTCATCCAACCCTGTTCCAAGAAGGGAACAAACACTGAGGACAATGTTTTACTGAAGGGGGAAAGGATGTGATAACCCCAATAAAATAAAATATTTTTGAAATTTAAATTCATTGGAAATTTATTCCGTTTTTAGTAAATTCGAATTTGGAAATTTTTTTCCATTTATGGCAATTCCAAATTTCGAATTTGGTAATTGTAATTAATTATTTTGACTGTTGGCCAGAGACCTAATTAGACCCAACTAACTATTTGACTATGACACTTGTATGGAAACATAATATTTTATATTGATTGGAGGAGGACAAATGGAACAACCATGTTAAATTTAGCTGACCATGACTCCATGAGTAGTGAACATGTTGGAACTACTTCTGGGATGATTATTACAAGTGGGAAATCAGCGATTTGGCCATTGGAAACCCCTGAAAAATCAAGGATTTAGAAAGCTGTGAAAATCCCCAAGGGAGGGAAAAGACCTGGGCAAAATTGATAAATAGCATAACGCTACCAAGTATGCTGGGAAAGAGATGATGGAATTTTTTTGCCCCTTGTTGTTATGAACACTGAGTGAGTGTGAGGCAAGAGGAATCCGCAGGAATTGAAGGACATTGTTGAAGGGGAGATTTCAATTTTTCCCTCATGGATTCATGGTCAGGCTAGGGGGTGAATCGAGCAAGTGATTTTGGCTACCCTATTCCATGGTTGGGAGGAACATAGTTGTTCCCTTTGTCTTCCCGCGAATTGGTTCAGATATGTTAAATTTTCTCCTTCTTTGTTCTGAATGATTTTATATCTGATGCAATGTATGTGTTAAATCATAACTGAAATAATTTTCATTCTCTAATGAATGATTCAATCACAGATGTAATGAATATTCTAAGTATGATAGAAAATAATGCGTAGGAAAAATCAGTTTGAATTCATGAAGCCTAAAGACTGACAGAAAACATATGGTAAATCTAATCTCGAGTGACCCATTTTTGAACGAACGATAGAATTGGATTTTTATTTGTTATGATAGTTGAAAGGATTATGCACGGTTAAATTCTGGAAGAAATCTCCTCTAAATTAAATTAACTGTTATTTTCTTTCTTTATGTGTTTTCTGAGTGAAATCAATGTCGAGATTGGCATATTGGGAGTGGAGGGTATGCTGTAATTTCATTAATCTAACTATATGAATAATGTCGGGAACTAAATTACCGAGTTTGTAAACTTTGTTCATGTTTTCTTTTTTTTTCTGTCTTTTCGGAGTTTATTGGTTCAAGTTGTGAGGAGTTATTTTGTTCTTTCAAACTCTGAAAACCCGAAGTGGCCCCACAACCCGATCAAATTTTGGGATTCGACGATTATCGTGGTATGTTGTTCTTGCGTCAAGAATTACCAAATACCGAAACCCAATATTGGTTGGGCCCCATACCTTTTTCGTGACTTCGCGATTCAGCATTTGACATCGTGTAATGTTTTTCATCGGGAATTAGTAAACCCCAAAACCCGAAATTGTTGGGCCCACACCCTAGTTGCATTTCACATTTCATCTTTTCTTATTTCATTTGTGTTTGTGAGCCATGTGTTCGTAAACCCCAAAGTTCCGAACCCCAAAACCTTGAAGTGCTGGTCCCACTTTCCTTTCACTTTTCACAATTTGAGAGTTGTTGTGTGTTGGTGTTTGGTATTTGGAATCCCGAAGTTCCCAACCCCAAAACCCTGAGGTGTTGGTCCCACATTCCTTTTCACTTTTCACAATTTGGGAGTAGATGTGTGTTGGTGTTTGGGCGTTTGAAATCGCGAAATCTCGAACACTGAAACCTCGAAGTGCGGGACCCACAGTCCATCCGCATTTTGTGTTTCAGCAAACGGCATGATCTTTTGTTTTGTGTTCGGCATTTGTAATCACTGAAACCCGACTGACCTCTGTTTTTCACAAAACTGTAGGAACATAGTAGGAATTATTTGTTATAGGAACAACTCTAATAATGTAATGAATGGACTGGTAGAAACAATGGAGGATCTTCATCTGGGATAAAAGTAGAAAAGAAATAACAGAACATATTGCAATTCACTATGTACAGGGCATGACAAGTACAAAAATTATTGTATATAAAATTATTAAACAGATTTTCTATTTGAGAAATCAGATAGGTTTAATTTGAGGTCGAAAGGCTGGGATACGATGTATGCTTGAAGAAGACCAGTCTGTATAGATATAGGTTTTTTTATGTGACTGAAGTATTAAATAGATCTAAATTTGAGCAATCGGAGTTGAGTAAATTTGTGTCAAAAGGAAACATTTAAGTGTATCGCTAATTCCAAATCATCATGCATCTTAAAAGAGACTTCTTGTCTTTTACTATTAATAATTGAAGAGAAATATGATATAGCAAGAACCTTATGGATCACCTGGGCACTCATATATTATACACATATATAAGTTTTGGAAATTAAAACGCAAAATCTATCTACATCAGAAAGTTAAGGAAATCTGGAAAATCCCTTTTTGTTTATCAGATGCTAAAACAATAATGGGAATTGACACCTATCAAAAGATTTTATGCTTCCCTTGTTTTATTTAAAGAGCAGTCTACCCTTTCCACAGTCAAATTAATTTGCATTGTAAACATACGGTGATGGGTTATTTGTAGGGTCTAACACGTAAGGATTTGGCCATAAAGTTCCAGAGTCGTTTGTGTTGTTAAGACTGTGGTAATGGTTATAGGTACAAACAGATTGGAAAGTAATTATAACTACAGGAATTGAAATAAACATTGAAATGAGGAGTAAACACTTATTGTTTATTAGAAAACTTTAAGTTGAATGGTAATGACATTCGATGACAATAAGGAATCTTGCAAGATTTCAGACTCAAGCTTTATAACATAAAGCTTACTTTCTTGAGTCTCGAACTATTCAAGGATATTTATACAAACAAAAAAAATTTTTTAGACAGTTGTTGACGTATATTACATCCAACTTACTTACTTCCCCTTCCCTTGGTTGTATTTAGGGACTTAATTCTCATGGCCAAACCTTAACGACAGACTCCCTTCCAGTGTTCATTTAAGACTAAGATAATATAGGAAGTGGTTTCAGTAAGTAGTTTAGTAATTTAAGTTTATTTCCATTTGATTTGGTATTAATTTAACATAGAGATAATATAGGCATGTGTTTTAGTAAGTAGTTTGGTAATTTAAGTTTATTTCCATTGATTTAGTATTAATTTAAGACATAGATAATATAGACATGTGTTTGAGTAAGTAATTTAGTAATTAAGTTTATATCCACTTTCAATCAATTTTTTCCCTGCTCCTAAATCCAATATATAGAAATTCATACTTTATGCAATTTACATGAAAGTCAAGACAAGTGCATAGATGAGGAATGAAACCATAGCTGAATCATATTTATGTGATAAAATATGGGTAAATAGTAATTAAGCACTATGTTAGGAAGTATTGAATGTTATGTAAAGGTGGGTATATATCCACTGATCTAAATTGTTTTAAGTATAATGATGTATCCATTTTCAAATAGTATTCAATGTTAACTAGTAGGGTGGATATGAGTGGATATTAGTGAACATAAAATGACCAAAAGACTCCATAAAAGAAATGAAGTTGAACACTTAATTCTCCCTAAACAATAGACATACTGATATCGTTATGAAATTACTTATTATAATAAAAAGTTAACGAAATAATGATGATACTGTTATGAAATTAATTTTTATAATAAAAATATATTTAATGAAATAATGATGCGATAAAAGTATGGATATCATGTGACTTGGGGAACTCCTATTGCCTTTTTCCCTACAATTTTGAAATTTGATGGACTTCAGTGTAATGCTCAAATTATAGATTGAGTTTTCCAAATTGCAAATACTATGTCTATCGGGCTCTGTGACAGGAACAAAGATGGCCACTCTACTTGCGAGCTACATTAATCCAATACAGTCTTGGTAACTGAAATATGTCATTCCTGACCTATCCACCATTTATTGATGTTTCCTGCGCACACATCTTGACAATAAAATAAATGCATATTGACTGGAAAATCCGTGCTTGACATTCATGCATCACCCAGGTTGCTTCCCTTTATACTTATATAATAATGAATGTGTTCCTTTGTACTAAAATTTATATATTGATAAAGATTATACAATTGCGTATAAACTATGAACTTTTCATGGGTAATATATATGGAATTTATATATCGAGAAATATTTGGTTAATATATATATGATATTTGTTGTGTTGGCATGGAATTTTTTTTTTACCTTCTATGCTTCGACTCTTTTTAGGCGTAAAGGAGGGTTGTTACAGATAACATGTAGGAAAAATTAAAACCACACAGTTTACTTACTATTGCTTCAAATACAATATATTTTCTTGGAGATCACTTATTTATATTCTGAAGTAGTTTGTTTCGTGTGAGAAGAATCTCCATCTAGTGACTATTTAGTCTATGTAAATCCGTTATGTAGCCTACATGCAAATATTATAACTAATGCAAGTCAAATCCTACCAGAAACATTAACATGTAATCAAGCAATAGGAAAATCAATAAAACTATCATGGTCATAAGGAACACCTACGTAGCTCTCTCTCTCTCTCTCTCTCTGTATATATATATATATATATATATATATATATATATAGAGAGAGAGAGAGAGAGAGAGAGAGAGAGAGAGAGAGACATAACATAACAACCATATAACACTTTAGAAAAATTAAAATACATAGTTAAGATACATATCTGAAAAAATATGTTGCAAACAAATCGAAGAACCACGTTGCTCCTAACTGTAGATACATAAAAAACCATGATAACTTGTACTGATCACCCCCTATCCTGACCATGACTCCATAAGGTCAAAATGAGTATCACTCCTTAGCCATTGTCTCCATGAACTGTTTAGAAAAAATGTTTTCCTAACACCAGATGTGCTCATAATAGCCAAACAATCATTTTTCCCCATAATACTAAGCATCATCCTTCCTCCAACATATGTTGTATTTATCTCATTCGTAGGACTTTCCATTCCTTTCCCTCCTTGGGAAATTTGCATATTTACAAATCCCTAATTTCTAGGGGTTGCTAGCGACAGAACTCAACTTTTGACACTTGTAAAATTAAGCTCTGAGTCAACTCAGACCTGTTCCCCACTCATGGAGTCATAGTCAGTTGTTCTTCACCTTGTTGTTCCATATATTCTTGAACATTAAATTTATTAAAAGGTTTGTCTCAAACATGTGTCCATCAAAAGAGGAAATTTGGCAAGTCAAACTTTTGTCCAACAGTCATAAAAATAATAACTACATACTTCCACAAATCTAAATTCGAATTTCCAAAAATGGAATTTTTTTTTTTTAATAACAAGTTTGAAATAAGTTATTTTTGAATAATTCGAGGATATCACATCCTCTCCCCCTTAAGTATAACACTTTCCTCAGTGTTCAAATCATCTCTTGCAACATAATTCGATAAGATTTTTGCATTTCTTTTTCCAATTCCCAAGTAGCCTCCTCGGGACTAAAGTTCTTGCATTGCACTTTTACCTCAATGATGGCTCTTTTATGAAGTATTGCTTTTTCCCTATCCAGAATGTGTTCGCAAATATTTAACAAACAACGAATGCTTTTCATTGATGGCAAGTATAACAATGAAGATGGAATGAGTACAAAAAGTATGTAATAGATGGGCATTATGAGAATACGTTGCAGAGAAGCTTCAAATAAGATCAGAAGAGATAGTGCAGACGATTGTTGGCAAGAATAGCGATGGAAAAGATCAACATGATCAACAACACAATGATAATGGGGGAGGAGCAGCAACAGTGATCATTGGATCAACAATTCAGAATTCCCGATGACTATAAGATCTCAATGTAGACAAGAAGACTGCGCAGATATGGAGGATAGATCTCGAGCGTTAGATCCTAGCGTGAGGACCGACCATCGTAGGATCTAGGAGAATCTGCACAATCTTTAAAAGTGCAAGGTGAAGCGAGTTCATGAAATCTCGAAATCCTGATGCAAACACAATGAAGACTTGTGAAATCATGAAAAGATATTGACCGTCAATACACCAAAATACATGGACCATTGATCTAAGTTCCATTTTGGAGTTTCACCTATCGCGACTTGGAGTGGCACGAACCTCCATCGAAGGAATTGCGAGATGCGAATTCATGATAAGATCTAGAACGTAGATTCATCGAGATCATGGACTGTTGATCTAAGCTCCATTTAAGAGTTTCACCTATCGCAACTTGGAGTGACAAGAACCTCTCTCGAAGGAATCATGATATGTGAATTCACGATGAGATCTAGACCATAGATTCATCGAGATCATGGACCGTTGATCCCATGCCCTTTCAGAGTTTCATGAATCGCTACTTGGAGAGGCAAGAAACATTACCACCAAAATCGCGATATGCGAAATCGTGATTTAATTGTGGACGTCAGATCAAGATGTGATCTGGACCGTTGATCCGATTCATTTTCGGAGTTTCGCAAATCATGACTTGGAGAGGCAAGAAACATAACCACAAGAATGCCAAAATCGTGATATGCGAAATCGCGATATGATCTAAGCCATTGAATTAAGATCAGATCTGGACCGTCGAATCATAGGACAAGTCGTTGACTTGGACTCAACAAAGCATGGTGTGGAAACTCGCAAGATGCGAGATCACAATAATATCTGTACCATCGGATCTATGGAGATATCAACTATAGGTCAGACTCGATGAAGTTTATAAACTCGTGAAATATGAAGCGCCTTTTGGCACAGCCTATGGTCATCGTCGGTGGTCACGAGAAGGGAAGGAGTCAACTCAGATAAGCTCCATTTCAGGGTTTCGGGGATCACGAATTGGAGTTTCGAGATGCCTCATCTCCAGATTCATGAAATGTGAATTCATGAAAAGCACATTATGCATAAGTTCTTGGTCATGGCCATGGTCATATAGAGTAAGGAGCTAGGGCAGAAAAGCTCTGTATTGAAGTTGCGGAGATCGCAACATGAAGTGTCGAGACACTTGGCCATAGGAATGTCGAAATGCTGAAACCTGATTTAAAGGAAAGATTAATAAATTTCATCCAATAGTGCAAATAAAATTGAATATGATCAGAGGGTTACTGTTCTCTCTCACAGTTAATTCATCAGTTACAAACCAGTTAGAAAAACTGATTCATCATTCCTGATCGGTTGGCGTTTCGGTTGCTTAGACGGTTTTATTTTGCTGAAGAAGATGCGAAGTGTAATTACTGTGGGAGTGGTGCATAAAATAAAAATATATAGACTGTGCGACGTTGGTTGTTCAGGAAGAAAAATGATTTAAATTGTAAGAAAGGGAAAATCACAGGATGCGCAGTGTGAGACTGAAAATGTATACAGTGTGATATAAAACTCAGAGAAGAGTAAAAGATGAGTAAAAGACTTGAAATAGAGAAAAATGATAGAACAAGTTGAAGTAGAGCAGAATTGCAGAACAGACAAAGGAAGAGAAGAATTGCAGAACAGTTAGAAGAAGACCAGATTTATAGAACAGAGAAGAAGTGGTAAGAATCAATTTATCTGTGAAGTTGGTTGTTTATTTATTCATTTATATTCTAGGGTGGTTGGGAGGTGCTAGGGAGGATTGTTGTCCTCAGAGGTTCAAGTGGGATCTTGAACACTTGGAGTTGTAGCTTCCATTTGGTTGCAGCCAGAGAAACCACGGTGGCAGGGTGGTGCAAGGGAGAACAAGTGTTCTCTGTTATATAGGTTGGAGCCCGTGTAACTAGAAGTTGGTGCTTCCATCCAGTTGGTGTTGGAACATTAAGGGAGTTGGTGCTTCCTTCTAGTGGGTGCTAGAGAAAGCAAAGAATTGGTGCTCTCAAACAAGTTGGAGTTTTTAAAACAGAGGTAGTAGCCTCACATTGAGTTGGTTCTCAATTATAGATGATGTACAAAACTTAAAAGACTGACTATCATTTTGAAGAAGAAGAGGTTTTCTCCCTTTATGGGTTTCCTCATGAAAAATTGTCTCTGTATATATCTTATGTGTGGCTGATGCTCATTGTTTATATAGTCTATATGTTGTATAATATTTATAGTCACTTGAAGAAAATTTAGGAATGTTTTAATAGATTTATAATTGTTTAAGCACAGTAACAACTGATTCACCCCCGCCCTCTCGGTTGTCTTGATAATTTCAACAATTGGTATCAGAGAAGGTTCCTTTTATTCAAAGGTAGATCTATAAGATTAAACATGACAAGTCATGAGGGGGATTCAGCCTCTAAGCCCCCTCTGTTTGATGGAACAAATTTTTCCTTCTGGAAGATTAGAATGAGAACATACTTAATGGCCTTGGATGTTGATGTTTGGGATGTAGTAGAGACTAGATATACAAAGCCTGTTGTGCTAGCCTCCAAGGACAATAAGTTATAGTTTAGTTTTAATGCTAAGGGAATGAATGCTATCTTGAATGGACTTGTTGAAGCTGAGTTTGTAAAAGTGATGCATCTTGAAAATGCTAAAGCAATGTGGGATAAACTTATTAGCATTTATGAAGGAAATGAGAAAGTAAAAGATGCCAAACTTCAAACATACAGATTGAAATTTGAAAAACTAAATATGAATGAAGATGAAACTATTAGCAAGTATTTTTTAAGAGTTGAAGAACTTGAAAATGCCATGAAGGGTCTTGGTGAGAAGATTGAAGAACCATTTTTCATTCAGAAGATTTTAAGATCTCTGCTTGATAAATTTAATTCAAAAGTCTCTGCAATAGAAGAACTAAGTGATCTTAAAACTCTATCCATTAATCAACTCCTAGGAACTTTATCTCCATATGAAATGAGAATTAACAAAGATAAATCCAATACTAGAGAAGCATCTTTTAAAGAAGACAAGAATACTGATTCAGAATTAGATGATATTGAGGCAAAATTTGTGAGAAGGTTAAAGAAAGGATCAGGAAAATATCAAGGGAAGTTGCTCTTCAAATGCTTTAACTATGGTAAGATAGGTCATTTTTCATCTAAGTGTCCCCATTAGAAAAAGGACCATAAATCTGATGATGAAAAGAAGTACAAATACAAGAAATATAATAAGAAGAAAAGTTTGGTTGCAAATAATGACAATTCCTCAGAAGACACCGATAGTGACTCTTCCTGTGAAGATAAGGAAAATGACTTCATGATTATGGCCAAAGAGGATTATGATAATAAAAGCATAGAGAATTATGATAATGATGAAGAAGCTATGGTTGATATGGAAGGAGAACTGATTAGTTCACTGGAAGAAATTGAAAGACTCATAATTAACAACATAAAGCAAAAACAATTGTTGATACAGTTTGAGAAAGACAGTAAACAACCTGATGAAGACTTTGCCCTGCTGAAAGTGAAATTAGAAGAGGCAAAGAAAATAGAAGACATACTAAAAAAACAGTTGTCAGAGAAGAAAGCCATTTGTGAAGCCTTAGAAGAAGAGATAGTAAAAACAAGAAACAAAATGGAGAAGTTTAAGGGATTGTATCAACAAAATCTGCCAAGTATTAAATCCTCGGAAGGATTAACCTCCATTCCAAATCAGCAAAGAAATTCAAAATTGAAAACTGGATTGGGATATGAAGAAGGATCAAGTAGTGATCATCCAAGTAATACAAAATCTATCAAGTTTGTCAAATCCTCAAACATTGACAACAGTCACTCTGCAGAAACAAAGAAGGAAAATTAGCCACCAAGAAGGAATGAAAGAAAAAACACCACAACCGAATTTGTAGATCATAAAGATTATTGGCATGAAAGAAATCGACCTCCTCAAAGAAGACAAATTTTTTCAAGGTACAAATATTTTTTGTATGGTTATTGTTTTTTCTGCTCTAATTTTGGTCACAAAGCTATAAATTGTTCGTTAAGATTTAGATATGAACAATCAATATATTCAATGAATAACTATCTTCCACAACAAAGATTGAGACAGCCACGCAACAAACAATCACAGACTATAAATCATGTGATGACTGGGAGAAGGACACAGGTGAAACAAAACAATAGTTATGAGCATATCAATCGTTATGATCTATTATTCAGTAAACCAGAATGTTACAACTGTCATAATTATGGACATAAAGTTGCAGACTGTCGCTTAAGGAAATACAATCCAGCCTTGATCCCCACTGCTAAAAATGTCAAGGTTTGGAAGAAGAAAGTAGATGACAAGTGTGGGCTAGTATTATTAGCCCAAAAACAAAAGAATCCTTGGTATATTGACAGTGGATGTTCCAAACATATGACTGGAGACAAAAGTAAGTTTCTAACTTTAAGTGAAAACAAATCAGGGAATGTAACTTTTGGAAATGATGCACCAGG
>ML870090.1:0-20256 GCA_009831015.1 Picea engelmannii | reverse complement strand
TAAACTCATTAATTAAACTTTATTAATTTCACAATTATACTTTATTATATTATTTTATTTTATTTTAATAATTAAATTTTCATTTTGAATAATTAAATTTCTTTTTATTTTTAAATTTTAGTTTTATAATTTAAATTTACACTCGCGTAATTTAAATTTTAGTTTTAGTTTTATAATTTAAATTTAAATTTAATTTAAAATTTAAATTTAAATTTAATTTAAAATTAAAATTAAAATTTAAATTTTACTGCTCTGTTCTAAATTAAATAAACAACATTTAATTTAGAAAAAAGCAGTAAAATTTAAGAGTTACTTCATTTAGCACATTCGCAATCAAATATTTCAATTATAATAAAGTTTTATAAAAAATTAATACAAAAACAATGCATAATTCTTGTTAAATACCTGAACCTGATGCTATTGACCTCTGTTTGCCCGCCGCTTGCTTCCTTCCCGCTTCTGCAAAACACTACCCAAAACCGTCCTCCCTGCCAACTAGGTAGCTCCCTAGCCCCAGGATATCAACAGATATCCTAGCCCTCCGTGCCCAAAACCCCCAGCAACTCCGGTGCACTGTATCAATACCACTCATGAATTTTCACTTCTCTTTGCAATACTCCCAGCTCCCAAAATCCATGGACAACTCCCGTAGAATCCTTCCCTCCAACTCCTTCCCTTCGTTATCCCCCCTTTCACCGACTCTTCCCCCTCATTAATTTCCTTATCTCCCCCTTATTAATTTCTTATCCCATTCTTTAATGCATTATCCCCCCTTCATTAATATCTTATCCCTTTCTTTAATGCCTTATCCTCTCCCGCATATGTAAAACATTTTAATTAAACAATTTAAAATTATTAAGCCCCCCTTAAATTATTACCAATATCATTGAGTGTGATATCTAATAATTAATTAACTAATTAATTAATCAAAAGTTAAAAACAATTAATTAATAAATAAATAATCAATTAATATTATTAGTACTAATCATTGTTTAATTAAAACCATATTAGGACAATTAATTATCTAATAAATTTTACTTAATAATCCCTAAGCATGTATTCATCTACGGTTTTTACAGGGACAAAGTTGTCACCTCGATTTATAGGACTGTTTAGAATCCAAGAGAAAATTGGACCCGTTGCCTATTGTCTCGTACTACCACCCCACTTGCATAAAACTCATAATGTATTTCATGTATCTGTTTTACGTCATTATGTTCCTGATGAATCACATAAACTAAATTGGAAGGAATTGCAGGTATCGGATGTGGGAACTCTCACAGTAGAACCATTACGCATATTGGACCATAGAGTTCAACAGCTCAGGAACCATCTGGTAAACCAAGTTAAGGTCCAATGGGACAAGTATAGTCCAGGAGCTGCTACTTGGGAAGACACCGAGACACTATGATGAGACTATCCCTCACTTTCTTGACCACCTCGAGAATATGTTTCTCAAAGGTGGGGTGTATGTAACACCACCTTTTGACTTAGACCAACATGATTACCTGAGGCCTATATACTTTATTTTCTAGTAACAGTGAAACTATTGAATGAAAGACTTAAACTTTAATATGTATGAACCTTTATGAATGTTTAAATGTTATTGATGATGATGGATATAATGCGATCTACTATGGGAATGTAAATTTTATGAATGTTTAAATGTTATTAATGATGATGTATATAATGTGATCTACTATGTGAATGTAAATTCTACAAATGTTTAAATGTTATTGATGATGATGTATATGATGTGACATATTGTGAGAATGTAAATTTTATGAATGTGTAAATGCTATTAGAATGATGTTGGATATGATGCAATCTATTTGGTAAATGATAATCTTATGAATGGGTTTCGAAGCTGAATTATGGGATATTATGAGATCTATTTCTAACTTGAAAACTTTGATGTTAATTTGTTGGTACAAGGATACTGAATAGAAATGATGATTGTATGCAATTACATGGTGATAATGCATAGAAATGTATGAGTTTGTGTTACAGACTAATCTACAAGTTATGGGCTATGAAATAGCCAACGTAAGGATGATGAAAGTGGATATCATGACCACTAGCCAAGAAACATTATGGTATGAATATTTGTATGTGAAATTATATTGGTTTGGATGCATTTCTATGATATGTGGACCAATGCAGGATTTCAGGTAATGAGACTACACAAAACCGAATAAACGATGACAAAACCCCCAGCAACACGGTGCCACTATATATTCCATTGTAGTGTGTGGACCCTAGTTATGATTAGGAGGGGTGGAGGCATTTCCCACCGTGTATCCTCTGAAACCTGAAGTCATGGGAGGATGGTGTTAGCTCATGCTCCCCAAGACGTGTGATGATGATTGTCAGTTGCCTACTGGGGAAGCTTGGTCGAGATAGTGACACTTCTGATTACGGGTTCTATTTGGAGTTAGGTCAATATAGTTGACGCTCCAAGATAGTCCAACATAGGAAGGATAGGAATGGAGATGGAAGTAAGTTAGGGAGGAAGGATGAGTAGAAATAGTTGATAAAGTATGGAGATTTGTCTTAAGGTGGAATTTAATGTTTTCCCCTTCTAAAAAGAAAATGTGTATATATGAATATTCATAATTACGTAACTAAATCACAATTGTCTAAAAAGGATTTCGCAAACATTTGATTGGTTATTGTTTTTTATAATAGACTAGTCTTGTTGATTGGATTGGATGCATACATAAATTACTAAGGGGTGATAGTTATTGATTATTAGTACATGCATGAGACTTGTATGCACTAGATACACATGCATTTCTTGTACATGTACACTAGTATGTATGAGTTTTCTTGACATACTTACTAATAATGTCGGTTAGTTGTTATGAATGTGTGAACCGTGTTTCTTTTCCTTTGTACCATGAGATACCTTAACTTTGGGATGAAGTTTCCTGAAAGGTGGGTGTATGTAATGACCCTGCTTAAATAGATGTATAGGGATTATTAATTATAATTAATTTGATAATCTGACTGTTCTAATATGTTAGATAGACAATAATTATTTCTTAATAATATTAACTAATTAATTATTATTAATTACTTGTTCATATCTGTCAATGATTAATTAATTATTAATTGACTCATTAATTATTTGAGTAAAGAATTGAAGGGGTTAATAGTTTAATTTATTAAAGACTTACGTATATGGTGGGGGGAGAAACAATTAATAAGGGGATAAGACATTAAATATAGGGATAAGATATTAATAAGGGGATAATACATTAAATATAGGGATAAGATATTAATCAAGGGGATAAGATATTAATGAGGGGGAAGAGAGTCGGTGAAGGGGGATATGACAGGGAGGAGTATTACGAGGAGGAGGATTATTTGGAAGGGAAAAAGTATTTTTGGAGGGGGACTGGATTTCTACAGGGGATATGTTTTCTGGTGTGGGGAGTTTTAGTGAACCATTGCAGGGGCATCGGGTTGTTGTCGGTTTTGGGCACGGGGGATAGGATATCCTTACAGTATCCTGGAGCTAGGGAGCCAGACAGGCTGCTCCTAGCTGGTAGGGAGGAAAACTTAGTTTTGGGCAATGTTTGGCACAATTTCAACTTCAGCATTGGACGAACAAAGATCGGGGTTAGCATGAGGAAGAGGTAATTTGTTTTATGTATTTGTTGCAGTGTTATGTTGTTGTTCGTAAGTGAATTAGAATATGTTCATAAATTTTAATTAAAATTAATGGATATATGATGGTTATGATGTTATAAAATGTTAGGATAGCATTTCCTTAAAATAATTATTTTTTTTCTGGTTTTATAAGGCTCTGTGGAGCAAAACCTTACAGGTCGCATCTTATGCACCTCTTATGAAATGGTTATTAAATAATACTTCATGTTTTCTTAATCTATGCACAATCTATTTCGATGCTAGTTATTTACTTTTACTTTCTATGTTTTATGAGTAAAGTTCTATGCATGGATATGTGAAATTAATGATGGGGCCCTTTTCTATTTTTCAAGGGTACCCATCAGTCGATTTTGGTCAACTCCTCCTCCTCATGGATCATGCACAAATTTTCAAACAAGAGAAAGTGGCAATCTATAACAGATAACCAAATATGCAATTGCAATAAATATATAAAATATGAATAATTGATAAAATATATGATAAAAATGATGATTTACATTTGAGAAGGAGGGCTTGATTATATACCCACACATGGGTGCCCTTTCACCACTAGACATGTCTTTTGGAGAACATGTCCTTTCATTATTACTAATTACTATTACTAATGACTTACTAATTAATTATTAGGTTATGAACATTTATTTATATGTATTTATGTTCATAACACAATCTAGTTCTTCGTCGGACTCAAGCTAAGTATTTTTCTTAACTTATTCATATTCTTTAATTTCCATAGAAAATATTACCACATTTTACTAAACCCCCCTTTTACTTCCTTTGCACATTGTGCAAGTTGGCGAAGTCGGATGAAGGAATCATCTTACTCGAAAGGTATATGAGTTCAATGTCCTTACATGCATTAACTTCGGTTATAACCAGATTCTATGTATACTTTATTAGAACTTTTTTTACAGTATAAGAATTTGTGGAGTTTGGATTATGGTACTCCAACTGTAATATTTTGAATAGTGATCGATTGAATACAAAGGTTGATTTTATAAGATACTTCGAGTTCATCACTATATTTCTGTGGTAATAAATAATGTATTCGAATTGTTATTCGTTATGTCTACTCTCAAGGTATTTGTGTGTGTGCATATTTAAATGGAAATTCGATATAGTCCCATGATCAATAGGAACATAGCAAATAGTCCTATCATTTCTATGTGTGAGAACATATATATTTATATCTATATAACTAATTACACATGTACAACCATATTCAATGGCTAATAGGAGCATAAAAACGTTATGTCATTTCTTATGTCTGAGCACATCTATATATATACATGTAAATATATATATATACCATCATCACGTTTCAATTAAAAAATATAGTATCATTCCACTATAATAAGCCATCATATTCCTAACAATTAATAATCAAAAGCATAACATTGAAAAGGAATACAAGTCAAGATACATGTCGGAAACCTGATGCTGGAATCCAAATGGAAACCACATTCCACCCAACCATAGAACAAAACAACCAAGTTCACTTGCCCTGTTCACCCCCTAACCTGACCATGATTCCATAAGGGAAAACATAATGATCCTTCTTGCTATAGTCACCATCCACAAATAATAAATTCCTTTGACTCACACTCACAATGCTCATAACAAAAAATAGATTTCCTTTCTCCAACATACTAAGTAGCATCCTGCCTCCTCCATATGTTGTTTTTATATGCATCTTGTGCCTAGGTATTATCTTCCCCCCTTGGGAAATTTGCATCTTTACAAATCCCTGATTATTAGGGGTTTCTAGTGGTCAAATTTCACATTTTCCACTTGTAAAAATCATCCTTGAGGTAACTCAAACTTGTTCCCCACTCATGAAGTCATGGTCAGCTATTTTTACCTGGTTGTTCCATTTGTATTCCAACATTTAGTTTATAAAAATTTTGTCTTTCACATGTGTCAAAAATAAAAGAGGTTAGTTGGACAAGTCAAATCTTTTCCCAACAATCATCAAGTAATTAATTACAATAATAAAAATTCCAAATTTGGATTTTCCATAAATGGCAAATAATTTCAAAATCTGAATTTTCCAAAAATAGAAATTTATTCTAAAGTTCACTTACACTTTAATATTCTAAAATTTGGGGATATTACAATTTTCTACTGTGTTGATAATTACTTCATATAGTGCATTAGTCCTTGGAATTAGTTCTCTTGCAACTTTATTTTATTTTCCCTTGATGTGTCATAATTCAAAATCAAACTCACTTAAAAAGGAAAACCATATTGCTTGTCTTGCATTGAGATCCTATTGAATGAAAAAGTGTTTTACACCACTATTATCTGTTATTAATAGGAATTTTCTTCCCATTAATTAATGCCACCATATTTTTAATGTATGAATTAACATTGCTAACTCTAGATCATGAGTTACGTAGTTTCGTTCATGTTCCTTTAATTTACGTGATTCATAACATATGACATGTCCATCCTGTGTTAAAAATCCTCCTAATACCTCTTTACTTGCATCCACACAAACTGTAAGGTATTTATCTAGATATACTACCTTAAGGATTTGTGCTATAGTTAACAATCGTTTTAGTTTGTCATAATTGTCTTCGCATTTTTAGACCAATTAAATTTCCTTCCCTTTTTTTGCAGTGATGTAATCGGATAGGCAATTTTGGAAAATCCTTCGATAAACCCTCAATAATAGTTGGCAATCCCCATGAATGACCTTATGTATACTACTTCTTTAGGAATATGCCATTCCACAATGGCTCTAATCTATTGAGGGTCTACTGAAATACCATCTTCCAATATTACGTGCCCTAAATATTGTATCTTCCTTTGGTATAAATATAATTTATCAAACTTAGCATACAAATTATGTTCTCTTAGAGTCTGTAATACTATTTTCAAATGATGTTCATGTTCTTCTTCAATTTTTGAATAGATTAAAATATCATTGATAAATGTGAGTATGAATTTATCCAAATACTGGTTGAATATACTATTCATCAAGCACATAAAAATTGTTGGTCCATTTGTAAGTCCAAATGGAATCACTACAAATAAATAATGTCCATAAAATGTTCTAAATGCTATTTTGTTTATGTCTTCATCCTTTATCCTGACTTGGTGATAACCAAATCTCAAATCTAGCTTAGAGAATATTTTTTCTCCTCCAACCTGGTCAAAGATAACGTTGATTCTAGGTAAAGGGTATATATTATTAATCGTCATTTTATTTAGTTGATGATAAAAAATACACAATCTTAGTTTTCCATATTTCTATTTAACAAACAAAACTGGTTCTTCCCAAGGTAAAAAACTTGGTCTGATGTATTATTTATCTGACATTTCCTGTAACTGAATTTTCAGTTCTATTAGTTTGGGAAAACTCATTCTATAAGGTGCCTTTGATACTAGGGCATATCTGGGTAGTATATCGATAGAGAAATCTATTTCTCTCCTTGGAGTTAGTTTTGGTATCTCTTATATGAATACATCTCCAAACCCTTGAAGGACTACAAAGTATTCCAAAAGATTAGTTACTTGAATAGCATATACTTTGTAACCCTTTTTAATGCATTTTGTGAATTGCATTTCTCATATTTGTCTAACAAAAACTCATTTTCTGATTCTCTAAACTATTGTCACTATATTATTTTCATCCTTGTACACGAATGAGTTTTCATAACAACTCAATATCACTTTATGCCTTTCTAATCAATCCATTATGATAATTATGTCATACAACCCTAAAGTTAACGCGTTCGGGTTTAACTTTCTATTCTGATGACTAATATTGAGTTCACAATTAGAAACAAATTATGTTGCCTTTATTTTTGTCCCTATTGTTAGTTGTACTAACTGGGATCTAACATGTCTTACCTTCTTTAACTTTTTTGATTCTACAAAGTTTGGAGTAATATAACTCAGACTAGCTCCTGGGTCAATTAGTATAGAAACATTATTGTTATGAATTTTACCTTCAACTTCCACAATAGTGGATTGATGATATTGTTTCTTTCCATCCAAAGATGCATTGATCCTATGCATGCTTCTGCCAATATCTCCAACTGTTGAAGCCTCTTGAATATTGCGGACTAAATTTTTTATTGATGCGTTTAAGCATGGACAATTCTTCCATAGGTGGGGTTTTCCACACTCCTAACCTTTCAACAGTTTTCTGGGGTTGTCCCCTATATTATTGAGTCCCAAATTAACTGGTTTATCTCCCCCTTGAGTATGTTGTGTGTTAGATGGATATTTCTTCCTTTGGAATCATTTTTTCATGTTACCAAAAGGGGCCAGTTGGAAACCTTTCTTGTGTCGATTAAAATTATCATGTTTCTTATCTTTCCATGCCTTGGGAATTTCAGATCTTTGTTTATACTGTTCATAACACATTATGGCCTTCCTAAATAACTCATTTAAATATTTAGGATTATCAAATTCAATTCTGTATTTATAACACTCTGGTAGACAACTCAATAACCTTTGAATTTTAACCTTATCTTCTTTGATATAAGGCACAAACCTCAACAAATCTAGAAATTTATTAATTAGATCATCCATAAGCATGTGTCCTAGTTGCAATTAGTAAAATTATTTAGTCTTTCTTTCATAATAAATTTCTTATAGGTATTGTTTCTTGAAATTCTTTTTGAATTCTGACCATTCCATCCATTTTTCTTTCAATCCTTTCGCTAGCTTCAAGTCTTGCCACCAGATACTAGTTTTTCCTTTTAAGTTTTAAATGGCGATTCTAACCTTCATTTTACTCGAATAATTATAAATTTGAAAGTATTTCTTTATGTCTAGCAGCCAAGATTCAATTTCCTCACCAGTCTTTGATTCCCCATCAAAGGTAGAGGGTTTTATCTTTTTGAATTAACCTTCCAGGTGGTCTAATTATTTTTTCTTCTTTCTTGTAGATGTCTTGTTTTCTTTCTTGTGTGTTTCCTCAGAAGAGTTTTCTTCTCTTTATGTTTCGTGACTAAAATTCTTTGAGGATTTTTTATTGACCTCTTCTTCGATATCATTATCTCTTGGACTCTTATTTGTTGATATACTATGTAACAATCTTTAATTTATTTCCACCTGATCTTCTTGAGCTTTCTTCAACTTTCCATTATCAACTTTAAACACCTGCAATTCCACAATAAGATTCCTCCTCATTTCTAATACTTGGGTGGCTGAACTTCCATCACTATGAAGTTTTGGGCCTCTAGGGAGCTCTTGATTGTGGTTCCTATCAGAGCTATCTCTTCTCCATTATGCACTGACATTTTTACAAAATAATTTTTTATTTTTTCTGTTTGTAACAGTAAATATTGTTTGTTAGATTTTTCCTTTAGAAAAATAACTTTCTAGTGTTTCTCTTAGGCCTAAGTTTTGTAGCCAACAACTCTGATGCCATATGTAATGTACCCCCAAAAATTGCTAAATTTTTTTTTTTTTTGAGAAAGTATAGTCTACTTTCCAGTAAAGCTATTCATGAGAGAAGACTACTATTAGATGCATGAAGATATATTCTCATTAAATTTATTATACTATTCTTGTATCATAAAGGATTCCCCCCATAGTAGTTTAATACTACACTAGAAGGATTAAAATCTCAATCAAAATTTGTATTGTTTTATGCTATTACACTATTTTATAGTGCATGAAGGTTAATCCATAACTTGTATTGTTGTATGCTAGGAGGAAATAATTCCTAACTATAACGATGGATTGTGCTATTGTTATTTATGTGAGTCCTCCCCATATAAATTTATACATAGTTTAAACAAGAAAAAAAAAGGGGGTTTCTCCAAGTCACAACCAAGGGACCATATGTTAAGTTAGTTGCATTACATATTAAGCTTACCCGACATAGGTGGCACCATGTCTTAACACGACCTTGCGTCCCACTACCTAGAAAATACAAGGGACACAGTGGATCTTAATGAAATAGTGAATGCCAAATCAATCATGCACTTTGGAAGTTAAGACCTAATGCTGTTATTTTCTCACATTTAAGGTAAAGAAGGTTTTTTAAATAAGGATTACCTACCATGTACCCTAAGTTCTGACAATCCAGGTGTTATCACATGGAATTGTTTGGGTCAATTCAGCCTTAGGTTTTTTATTTTTATCCTTAGTATTTTTTATTTTTTACTTTTGTCCTCTTCATTATAGTATTCTTAGGTCTTAGCACAAATAGAGTTAAGGATGATGTTGGCCCAAACTGTTGGTTTATGTCTTCATCTTTATGGTATGGTTAGACAAGCCATCGTCCTTATGCCTCCACCACCACCCTGACATTTCACCACTTCCACGATGTGATAAAACCCCTCCACTTTGTCCCTCTACCCATTACAAGGTCAAATGAAGTTATTTGTGTACACTGCCATCTCATCAAGACATTTCGCAGTGCATATCAAGTACACTTTGCTCTCATCGCCATAATTTCACTTATGATTCTTTGTCAACATATATCCTTGTTTTTAGCACTCATTTGTTTAAGGAAATAATTTGGGATTTCATCATTTAAATCTCTTCTAACTGTTTTCCCAATATTTCAAATTATTTCTAGCTCGGTGCTACAAAAACAGGTGTTTTAAGACAAGCTCTACGAAAATGGTTGTGAACTGGCTAGGGAAAATGAGTTGGAGTTTAGACGAATTGCAAGTGGATTTGTACAAACTCAAGCATATCAACTTTTAGTCCTCACTCTCTAGCTAATCCATGAGATTTTTAATTCCTGTTGAAGAACAATAAAAGGTTGTTCTTGTAATTGCTTCTCCTAGGCACTACAAATTGGTGATCCACACTACCAAACATCCCACTTACCTTTGTTATCTCCATTCTCAGTCATCTGCAGAGCTCTCATATTTTTTTATATAAATATTGAGGAAACCTTGTTGTCAAGACATTGTGCTTATCCCTTAATTGGATTTTTCTAGCTACGTTGTGAATTCTGTTGTGAATCCCCTGTTTTGGCGCTGCAAACCCTATGCAACAATTCAACACTATTATTCATTTACCTCACAACTATAGAAATTGTTTACCATA
Organism: Picea engelmannii; assembly: GCA_009831015.1. Classification (NCBI taxonomy): domain Eukaryota; kingdom Viridiplantae; phylum Streptophyta; class Pinopsida; order Pinales; family Pinaceae; genus Picea; species Picea engelmannii. The sequence goes on along the minus strand of ML870090.1, from coordinate 9,555 downwards.
AATATTTCCATTCTTATTTTAAGTCTAATGTATATCTATTTTGTTTTGGAAATTGAAAATAACTTTGTTGATAAAGTTATGATGATTTTGTAAAAGTGAGGGTGAGGTAATGAAAAAAATCTTTTGCATCAAGATTCCTCCTTGCATCTCCATTTTTCCTATATGTTCTTCTTCCATTTACTAACTATCAGTTTCTCTTTCATAAACCTAGGGGTCAAATAGGCTGAAGAAAATTAAAACCCTAGACAGAAGCCATCTTTGAAAAAAATTATCCATCCAGAACCTAAGACCTTTGTCTTTTTGTTTTTCCTCTTACATCACTCATATTGTTGTCTTAGTATTCTTCCTATAAAATCAATGGATATTCCACGGTAGAAGAAGTATCACAACAATGGGGGCATAATGAGGACAAAAACCTATGACATGTAGTTGTTTTTTGTTGAACCTCTTATCATAGAGGTCTTCCAAAGAGTGGGATGTTTCAATTTCTGTCAAAATATGTAGAGGGGGTAGCCTGAGGTAGCTAGAGAATTTTCCTTGAATTTTGATGGAACCTGATGCCAATGCCCTCAACCCGCAGATTGGAGGGTCCATGTCAGTACAAGATTTTTCCTTTCACATGGCCCGAAGAACTCTCAACGTTCTTCTATTTCCCTATCGGGAAATCTGCACACACAACAATCCTTGTGGGATCCCCTCTTTACACTAGGGGGGATCGGACTTCGCGACTTCACGAGGTCAATGGTCGAGCGGTGGTCTCTCGAATCCCTGAAAAACGAAAAAAATCAATGCCGACCTTCCCTTTACCCTTTCGGGATTTTTTCTATCGGGATTTCGGTACTCGTGGTGTCGAGTAACTTGCTTCCCCAACTCTCGAATCCCTATATGTCGATACTCCAATGCACGCGCGAGTTTGACCTTTCAACGGTCCTTCACTCCATCGACATTTTGGATTTCGCGGTATCATGAATCCTAATGCAATGTTTTCGGCATTCCACCCTGTGAAACTTCGAAACTTGTTCCACCTGTTCACTCACCAACTCCTCCGCGGCTCCACACTGTTCTCCTGGTCATCGGGATATCGCGTTTCATGATTTCACGACTCCTATTGCAAGACTTATGGAACTTCAACTCACAAAATACCGATACAATATATACATGTAGATTCAATGGCCCTTGTGGCTCAGATCAATGGTCCTGCCTGTCCTGAGCTTTGAACCTTTAGGGAATACGTCGCTGTATCTCCCCCTGCACCTCTGTGAGATCTAACGACTCACAGAATTTTATGGACTCTCCTTAGAGGATATCGACCGTCCTTCTCTTCCTTAGCGATTTATTCGAATGACCAAGTGTTCTTCCATGGAACTCGTCCACCTACGGCGCAAACTTAGAGTGCTTCTTACGAAATTTTAATCACATCTTCGTTGTGCTGTCCTTCAACAGTTTTGAAGGTCTTATCCTTCCTGAGATTCCTTATAACTCCGAGTCTTAGAAAATACTCTTGCACGCACTCCTTGCGGCAACTTTCAAACACTCCTAAGTGTTGAACTTCCGTCGACCCTGCACACTCCTGTAGAAACAGTCTTTCAACGCTTCATTCAGGTCCACAACCTTGAAACTTCACTTGGCCTGTGCACTCCTTGCATGGATCCTGTGTCGGTTTACACTTCCGAATGAATGAGAACAAAAGCTACCCTATCTGAACCCTCTGTCAACATACTCCTTGCAGACACTTTGACTGCACTCCTTGTAGGAACTCTTGCTCAGATAGAGAAACAATTGAAACTCATTCCTACTTCCTTTCAGGCTTCAAATCAAACATGAAATCATATACACAACACCTAAAAGCAAATGTATAACAGGAAGAAAACATTCATGAGCATATCATTCAAAGATGAATATACAGAGAATAACACAAAACCATGAATTTGAATCAATCTCTTTCTATTAATCCAAATATATATACATGGGTGTTCTTACATAGCTCTCTGCTTCTCCTATTCTCTTCTTCCTCTGATAATGTTACAATACACAATGAGGGTGTCTATATCCCGTTTCCCTCTTGCACTCTAAAACTGTCTAATCTAGAATTAAATTCTATCTACCTGCATTAACTACTTTAAATTCCTTCTACCTACTAAGGACGAGAGAAAATCACTTAAGGTCCATTTTCATCATACAAGTGCACTTCATTAAATTTCCATATTTAAGATTGCGCAACAACTTCAAGGTGATTTCAAAAATTTGTGCTGGCACTTGTCCATCTGTCCTTTGGCTTACGCACTGGCTCGCTTGATGTTGATGATGCTCTTGCATCATACTCCCTCACTTAAAACATTTCATGGGCTCCTGTCCATGAGCTCGTGCATGGTCTGTCCATGCCTCTATATCTCCACTTCACTCTCCCAGCTGGCATCTTCAACTGGATGGTTCTTCCATTTGACCAAATACTCAAAGTATGGCTTCCGCCTGGTCTTATTATGCACTCTTTTATCCAGTATGCACTCCATCTACATCTTCTCTGCAACTGGCATCTTCTTTGTGCACTGGATCATTGGCTGCTCATCTCCAGTCTCTGTTTCCCTGGCCTTATATGGGTATAAATCCAACATATTGAATATTGGAGAAATTCCAATCCCATCAGGTAATTCAATATCATAAGCATTCATCCCAAATTTCTTAAAGACCCTACATGGCCTGATTTTCTTCATCTTCATCTTATTATATGTTCCCCTCGAGAACCTTTCTTTTCTCAAATGTGCTAGAACCAAGTCACCAACCTCAAACTGAAGTTGTCTCTTGTGCTGGTCGGATCTACGCTTATACTCCTAGCTTGAATTCAACAATCGCTCCTTCACCTGGATGTGAAGTTCTTTCATCGCCTCTGTGAATTATTCTACACTAGCTGTCCTAGACACAGTCTGTTCTGAATCCCTCAATTCAAAAATTCCGCTCGGTTCCATGCCATAAACAATCTGAAATGGACTCTACCCTGTGCTCCTGTTAACTGAGTCATTATACGCAAACTCTGCATGTGGTAATATGATGTCCCACTGGATGTGGTGCTCTGTCACCAAGCTTCTCAGCAAGTCTCCCAGACTTATGTTTACTACTTCTCTTTGCCCATCCGTCTAAGGATGATATGTTGAACTATACAAAAAGTCAGTTCCCAGCTTCTTCCATAAGGTCCTCCAAAAATTCCCTATGAATTTCATATCTCGATCCGAAAATATACTTCTCAGCAATCCATGAAGTCGAATGACCTCTTTGAAAAATAGGTTCGCAATGTGAGTTGCATCACTGGTCTTCTGACATGGAATGAAGTGTGCCATCTTGGAAAATCTATCCACCGCCACAAAGATTGAATCAACACCTCTTTGTGTTCTTGGAAACCCCAATATAAAATCCATGCTAATTGCATCCCACGACCTCTCTGGTATGGGCAATGGTTGATAAAACCCTGCATTCTATTTCCTTCCCTTCGAATGCTGGAAAATTCTGCACATGTCTACGAATCTCTTGACGTCTGCTCGCATTCCCGGCCAAAAATATGACTCATTCAACTTTGCGAACATCTTGTCATGACCAAAGTGCCCTGCCAATCCTCCACTATGTTTCTCCTTCAGCAGATTCTCCCTCATGGAGCATTTCGAAATACACAGTTGATTACCTCTAAAGAGTAATCCTTTCTGGATCATGTACTCTATCCATTGGTTTCTACCTCTGAGAATTGGATTCTCAGCTGGTTCATACGCCTCCTTAAAATCTAGATCATCAGCGTATATGTACCTGAGATCATCAAAACCTAATGTTTTGAATCTGAACTCATACAACAGCAAACACTTCCTGCTCAAAGCATCAACAACTTTGTTAGCAGTACCAGAAATATGTTTAATCACAAAAGTGAAATTCTGCATATACTCAACCCATTTGACATGTCTCTGATTCAACTTCTCCTGTTGAGTCACAAATTGCAATGCATGATTGTCACTGTACAATACAAACTCTTTCGAGATCAAGTAATCCCTCCATTTCTTCAACGCTTGTATGATAGCATAAAACTCCTTATCATAAGTGGAGTACTTCACTTTTTCTTCATTCAAATTCTCACTGAAATAGGCTATCGGCATGTCTTCCTGACTCAAGACTGCCCCGATTGCAAACCCACTTGCATCGCATTTCAATTGAAATGTCTTTTGGAAATCCGGCAACACAAAAATTGGTTGTTCCGTGATCTTCCTCTTCAATAGGTTGAAACTTTTCTCAGCTTCTTTTGTCCAGTGAAAAGATTTATGTCTTTTTTTCACTGTATCCATCATTGCTGCGCTAATTCCACTGAAATTCCTGATGAATTTTCGGTAGAAACTAGCCAATCCGTGAAAACTTCTCACCTCAAATATGTTCCTTGGTGATAGCCAATTCTTGATTACCTCCACCTTATTTGGATCCATCCTCAACTCATTTGACGAAATAACATATCCCATGTAAATGAGCTCTATCTTCATGAATGAGGAATTCTTCATGTTTATCAATAGCTTCTCCTGCTGAAGTTTCTGCATCACTGTAGCCAAATGCTTCAGATGTTCTGCCACTGTTTTATTGTAAACCAGTATGTCATCCAAATACACAATGACAAATTTCCCGATGAACTCCCTCAGGACTTCGTTCATCAACCTCATGAAGGTACTCGATGCATTTGTTAAGACAAACCGCATAACAAGCCATTCATACAACCCCTCGTTGGTTTTGAATGTTGTCTTCCATTCGTCACCTTCTCTCATGCGGATGTGATGATAACCGCTTTTCAAATCAATCTTTGAAAAATACTTTGCTCCACTCAAGCAATCCATCAGATCATCCATCCTCGGCAATGGAAATCTGTACCTGATGGTTATCTTATTGATCGCCCTCGAGTCAGTACACATCCTCTAGCCTCCGTCTTTCTTTGAACTGAGTACTGTTGGAACAACACATGGACTCAAGCTCTCTCTGACCAAACGTTTTCCTAATAAATCCTAGACCTGTATTTTAACCTCTTCATTCTCTTGCGGCGTCAACCTGTACGCAACTTTGTTTGGCAAACTGGCTCCTGGTATGAGATCAATATGATGACTCACTTTTCTGATTGGTGGCAACGAACGAGGTAGTTCGTCCACTACTATGTCAGTGAACTCTTCCAACAATTCTTGAATCTCTTCTAGTAAATCATCCACTCTTGTGCTAGTCAAAACAATTGTCGGTTTTCTGACCACGATGAACTATGGATCCTCCTTCTTCTTCACCTCTGTGAGAAGTTCCTTCCCACTCATGAGAAGTACTATGTTGCTTAATTCCATCTTTACCTCCTTATCCTTAATTGGAAGCAACATGTGTGTCCTCCCATTCTTCTCTAGGGTCTATGTGTTCATCCTCCCATCATGAATCACATTCCTGTCATACTGCCATGGTATACCCAACAATAGATGACAAACATCCATGGGAATGACATCACATAATATCCTATCATTATATCCACCTATCTTGAATTCAACTAAACATTTTTTAGTGACAGTTACCTGGTGTCCTTTTTGTAGACACAAAACTCTGTATGGACTTGGATGATTAGTAGTCTCCAGCTCCAGCTTCTCTACCATCTCTGTAGATACAAGATTATCCATGCTACCACTATCTATGATGACCTTGCATACCCTGTCCTTGGTTTTGCAAGAAATCCTGAAAAGTTTGGTCCTTTGGACTGAACTCTCCACCTCCTTCTTTGGTGTCAAAAGGACTTTTCGCATCATCAACGATCTTCCGCCTTCAACATCTTCTGCCTCAACATCCTACCTCTGTGCTTCAGCGATGTGAGCTTCTCCAATCTACTTATTTTTGTCTGGACACTCGTAAGACTTGTGCCCATTTTTTCCACATGTGAAGCATGTGATTACTCCACCTCTTCCTCTTCCTCTACCTCTAGTACAAGGAAAAGTGTTGTTATCAGCATAATCTCCTCTCTGCTCAGTATGTTTCCCTCTCTTTGAGGTTCCACCTCTCTCAGTTTGGGTCTGAGGTTTCTTCCAGTCCTCCTTGGGCTTCTGATATTTGTCCTGGGAAACTGATTTGCCTCTGGGATGACTTCTGCCTCGGCCTCTTTGACTCTTCTTTCGGCTCAACTTCTCTTCAGCTTTCAGAGCCATCTGATAAGCATCTTCTACCATTCTGATGGTTACCATGCTCATCTCATCCTGGAGATCATATCTTAGGCCATTCATATATCTGGAAAAATTTTCATCATCGCTTTCCCAATGACCTGCCCTGATGTTCAGTTTGTAGAATTCCTCAGTGTATTCTTTCACTCTCATCATCTTCTGTCTCAGGTTCTGCATTCTTCAGAACAGAGTAATTTGATAGTCCCTGGGGATGAATTTTGCCTTCATCTTCGCAATCATTCTATCCCATCTTTTGATATTTTTCTTGCCCTTGCAGTGTCTATCAGCTTGTAGTTCATCCCACCACAATGTTGCATGTCCTTTCAATCTTGTTATAGCATGCTTGACTTTCTTGTCCTCCTCAACATATTCATAGTCAAAGTATGTGTCTAGAGCTCTAATCTAATCTAGAAGCTCTTCTGCATCCAAGTTTCCCTCATAAACTAGAATGTCCATCTTTGCTCTTGCACCCATCTTGGCAATAGCTTTTATCAAACATTCTTTTGATGCATCTTCGGCTGCAACTTCTTCTTCTCATTCAGCCTTAGCTTCACTCTCGGAATCACTGAGATCCCCCACACTGACTGTGCGTCTGTGCGCTGTCTCCATGTCTTCAAGTCTAGCTCATAGATCATGCATCTCTCTCTCCATAAGTGGATCTGTCATCTGCCTGCCTCTTCTCCTTGGCATTTCCCTATCCTCTGGTGGATTGGGTGTTTTCATGTCCCTTCTCCTTGGTGGCATGGTGAATTCTTTTTCCCTACTACAGAAAGCAAATAATCTTTCTATGCTCTGATACTAGACTGATGTGTATCAGAGTGCTCTTTACCTCTTATCCCTCCCTCGCCCGAAACAAACAAATAAGAATCAGGCTCTTATACCAGATGATTCCCACGCCCTCAACTCGCAAGTCAGAGGGTCCACGTCGGCACAAGATCTTTCCTTTCACATGGCCCAAAGAACTCTCAACGTTCTTCTATTTCCCTATCGGGAAATCTGCACCCACAACAATCCTCATGGGATCCCCTCTTTACACTAGGGGGGATCAGACTTTGCGACTTTGCAAGGGTGGTTGAGAGGTGGTCTCTCGAATTCCTGAAACCCGACAACAGTCAATGCTGACCTTCCCTTTACCCTTTCAGGATTTTTCCTATCAAGATTTTGGTACTCGCGGTGTCGAGTAAATTGCTTCCCCGACTCCTGAATCCTGATATGCCATTAATCCAATGCATGCGCGAGTTTGAACTTTCAACGGTCCTTCACTCCATCGGCATTTTGGATTTCGCAGTATCGCGAATCCTAATGCAATGTTTTCGGCATTCCACCCTGCGAAACTCTGAAACTTGTGCCACCTGTCCTCTCACCAACTCCTATGCAACTCCACACTATTCTCTTGGTCGTCGGGATATCGCTTTTCGCAATTTCGCAACTCCTGTTGTAAGACTTATGGAACTTCAACTCATAAAATCTCAATACAGTATATACATGTAGATCCAACAACCCTTGTGGCTCAGATCAATGGTCCTGCCCCTCCTGAGCTTTGAACCTTTAGGGAATATGTCATCATATCTCCCCCTGCACCTCTGTGAGATCTAATGGCTCATGGAATTTCGTGGAATATCCTGAGAGGATACTGACCGTCCTTCTCTTCCTTAGCGATTTCTCTGAATGACCAAGTGTTCTTCCTCGGAACTCATCCACCTGCGGAGCAAACTTATGATGCTTCTTACGAACTTTTAATCATAGCTTCCCTGCGCTATCCTTCAACAATTTCAAAGGTATTATCCTTCCTGAGCTTCCTTATAACTCTGAGTCTTAGAAAAGACTCTTGCACGCACTCCTTGCGGAAACTTTCAAACACTCCCAAGTGTTGAACTTCCTTTGACCCTGCGCACTCCTGCAGCAACAGTCTTTCAATGCTTCATTCAGGTCCACAACCCTGAAACTTCACTTGGTCTGCACACTCCTTGCATGGCTCCTGTGTCGGTTTACACTTCCGAATGAATGAGAACAAAAGCTACCCTATTTGAACCCTCTGTCAACGCACTCCTTGCGGACACTTCGACTGCACTCCTTGCAGGAACTCTTGCTCAGATAGAGAAACAATTGAAACTCATTCCTACTTCCTTTCAGGCTTCAACTCAAACATGAAATCATATACACAGCACCTAAAAGAAAATGTATAACAGGAAGCAAACATTCATGAGCATATCATTCAAAGATGCATATACAGAGAATAACACAAAACCATGAATTTGAATCAATCTCTTTCTATTAATCCAAATATCTATACATGGGTGTTCTTACATACCTCTCTGCTTCTCCTATGCTCTTCTTCCTCTGATAATGTTACAATACACAATGAGGGTGTCTATATCCCGTTTCCCTCTTGCGCTCTAAAACTGTCTAATCTAGAATTAAATTCTATATACCTACATTAACTACTTTAAATGCCTTCTACCTACTAAGGACGAGAGAAAATCACTTAAGGTCCATTTACATCATACAAGTGCACTTCATTAAATTTCCATATTTAAGATTGCGCAACAACTTCAAGGTGATTTCAAAAATTTGTATTGGCGCTTGTCCAGCTGTCCTTTGTCTTCCGCACTGGCTTGCTTGATGTTGACGATGCTCCTGCATCAGAACCAAAACAAAGGTGGGGACTCTTGAACTTGAGGTATCTGAAGAAACCATATTATAAGATACTAAGATACCAAACATTGGTGAAATATGGTTTAAGTCAATGAATCTAAATGCACCCTTCTCTAAAGAATTCCTTAAACTAGAATTCTAGGGAGATAACCTATGAAAGGGAGTTCCTAGGACCACATGGTTAAAGGATTGATAAAATGATAAGGGTGATCCATAGATATTTCACCTGTTAGGGTAGGTTCAATATGATTTATCCATACCACATTAGAATGTTGTTTCACTTCACAGGAAAAGACCTCATGAACCTCACTTTATATTTGTTTAGAAGCATTCGGAAAATGGATGACAGGGTCCAAGCTAAGTCCAAGGTTGTGGACGCAATTTTTTTTCACTAAAGGCTGATTAAAATGCTTTTGATGAATGAGTTGACGAATAAAAACATTGACTAGGATCAGTTCATTGCCTCTGCACATTTTCAATTAAATGTTTCTCCTACTCCACTATATTGTTAGAAAAACAGGACTGCAGAGCAATAAAATAAAACAAATGCGGAAAAAAAACACAGAAGATACACAGATTTACATGGTTCACCCAGTGTGGGCTACGTCCACCAGAGAAATTGCCAGGTCCTTTCTTTATTATTATCCATCAAAATGAAGGGATACAACCTACAACAAAACCCGTTGTAACTTCCTCTTCTTTCTCTCACAAT
>ML870088.1:8802-20257 GCA_009831015.1 Picea engelmannii | reverse complement strand
TCTTTAAATTTTGATGCAATGAATCATGTATGTTTTTAGAAATATCCATATCTACACTTTAGTTGTATAATTTCCACTCCTTGTTGAAGAATCAATCCAAGAAATTTATATCTTGTCATTAATGTGAACACATTTCTCTAAAATCCAAAGTTGTTTTGTTCACGTATTTCCTTGCCATCTCCCAACACATTTATAGGTTTATATCAGTTGTCATCGCAAATGTTGGGGGAATTTCAAGAGGGGGATGATATTGAGGTTGGCACATCATAGGTAAATTGCATTTTTCAAAGTTTAAAACTATGATTTCAAGTGTCTATCATTTAATTTTAACTCATCAAAAATTATTTATGTAAGTAGATGCCTTAATGGACATGCAAATTTCAAATGTGGTATAGACCAACTTGGAGAAGAGAGTGTCAGATAGAGCACCTGTGAAGGATGTGTCCATATTGGAGAAGGATGCATTCATACCTTATGATGCATAGGTCATGTACATGTACATTGAATTTGCAATTTCTAGTGTGTTTTTATGAGGACTTTATTATATACACATGAATGTTTAAATTGATTTTTCTACTTTTTTGAAATTTTATGGGTTACATTATAGATATGCACATGATGCAGTTGTCTTGTATTTCTTTCGTCCATGTCAATGGTTTAGAATAATATATACTTGATATTTAGATATAACTACATGTACTATCCTTAATGCATTTTCCATATCTATTTTTTTTTCCTTTTGAAAGATGTGCAGAACAACTTTTTAGGTCCCCTTTTTCTTTCCTTTTGAAAGATGTGCAGAACAAATTCAATATCCTTTGCCTACATTTATTTTCCAAAAAGAGTTCAACATTAATTTTAAAACCATGGATTATTTGTAGTTGAAATACACTTGTAGCAAAACTGAAGTTTGGTTGATCAAATAAATTCAATACCCTTTGCCTACATTTCTTTTTCAAAAAGAATTCAACATTATTTTTAAAACCATGGCTTATTTGTAGTTGAAATACACTTGTAGAAAAATTGAAGTTTTGATTGATCAAATATTCCTTGTATAATATTTTAATTAAACATTTTCTATTCATGGAAGGGTTAGTCAACCAGTCCCTATATAAATTTACCATCATTTAAAATGGTATATCTTTGGGGAAAGAATGGGTAAGGTTCAACCATCCCTTATTTCTTTGAGTATTTTCTTGAACTCTTCACTAATTGCTTACCAACCACGAACTAACGTTTCTAAATTTGAAAAGAATGGGGAATGTTCAAACCACCATTTATTTCTTTGAGTATTGTCTTGAACTGTTCACTAATTTCTTACCAACCACGTACTAACATTTCTAGATTTAAAAATATGCTATATACATTATCTTACTTATGTTCAGATCATGATGCAGACATTTTTGAAAGAGCATTTGATTATTTGAGGACATCTATCCCACAATTGAAAAAGGAAAGATTTATCTTCTTGGAAGAATGGTGTAATATGGACATTTATGTTTTCTGCATACAACGAAGTGAATTTCTTCTTGGGGTATTGTCAATCTCTTAACTTGTTACTTACTAACCACCACCCAACATTCCTAGATTTATAAATATGTTTTACATGATTGTAGTATCGTCAAACTCTTAACTTGTTGTTTACTAACCACCAACCAACATTCCTAGATTTAAAAATATGGTGTACATGATCTTATGCTTAGATCATGGTACATGATATTGATTAATGAGAACATCTATTTTAGAACAGAAAGGGGAAAAAATTATATTCTTGGAAGAATCCAGATTTGTGTTGTTTGCATACATCCAAGTGATATCATTCTTGGGGTATTATCTAACTCTGTATTGATTATATGAGACATCTATTTCAAAACAAAAAGAGGAAAGTTTTATCTTCTTGGAAGAATCCAGATTTTTGTTTTATGCATACATCCAAGTGATTTCATTCTTGGGGTATTATCTAACTTTGAACATTGATTGCTTACCAACCACACACCAACTTTTCTCTTTAAAAATATTATGTATATGATCATACTTAGTTCACATTAATGTAGGAATTTTGTAAAGAGCATTTGATTATAATATGAGAACATCTAAACCATAGCAAAAAATTAAAGATTTATGCTTTTGGAAGAATGGCTTACTATGGAGAGTAGAATCAAAAGAGAGAAATAGTATTAGATCCATGGAACTACGATTGGGTATGTTATTCTTACTCATGGTTGGGTATGTTATTCTTGATTGAATCACTTATTTAATATTTATATGTTTATTATTTTAGACAAGTATATACTAATATGTATTATTGGTTTTTCTTTCTTATTACAGTAATGTTTGTGCATGGAGCGAGAAAGAGAGAATGAATGTACGAGGATGAATTGCAACACCTTTGGTATGCCAATTTTGCTTGATCTGGTTTATTTTATTTATCTAAATATTATTTTAAACAAGTGTACAGTTTATGTTAAACATGTATATATTTTATTTAAGTTAAGCATTGGCCATGATTATAGACTAGGTTTGTGATATTTAAGTTGGATAGTCGTATCAGTAATTTTCAATTCTTGTCCTTTGAAGGGGGATGTTGATAGTGCAATTGATAGACTCTAGAAGAAGAAAGTAGAACTTGGTCAGTTATTTTTGCAAGATGGCGAAGATGTAGGATTTGAATCTGAAAAGAATGTCTAGACTTTATTAAATTGTTATATGGAAATATACATTTATGGAGACAAACTCTTAAACTCTATTATTATTAATTTTATTTTTAGTTGAATTTGAATTTTCTATATAGGAGTACTTTATGGGTTGCTACCATCTATTCATCTATTTAAATATTTATTTGTTTTTGGTTTAACACTCTCAAAATACTCATTTTACTAATTGTTTGCAATGAATTTCATTCACTATTTGAATAATTCAATGGCAAGTTTATATATAATATTAGAAAACACTCTCAAAATACTCATTTTACCAGTTGCTTGCAATGAATTTCAATCACTAGATAGGTATTACCTCTTGATCATACATGAGGTCCCACATATTCCACATCCCCACATTCTTATTCCTATGTCCTTATTAGGTAGGCCCCTTATAGGGTAGTTACTAATAGGTATTATCTCTATCATTGTATAGAATACATGCTTCCTAAGGATGAGACTCTCAACAACTACTTAAACCATTGATAACAGGTTATCCTTGCATAGTCATGTTTAATATGGTAATATTCTTATAAGGAAGGTTCTAATATATCATTTCTTTATCATTAACTAGAATAAGTTATTTGTAAAGTTGTGATTCAATATTCATTCTGAATAGTAACCCAAACCGCTAACAATGATTGTTCCTTTCATATTAGTGTTTAATATGGAAATATGGGTTAAATGGCTCAAAGAAATAAGAGTCGGCACTCTGAATTGTTATACACCCATAAAATCATTAGCTTAAAAAATGCCACTAATCTTATTTAGCATAAAAACTCCTTTACTAAATTGATGATTATATTTATTTCCAACACATTAGTGAAAGATTGGAATACCCTCTCCATAGTTTTTCACCAAAATGAGAGAGTTTAAACATTTAATGTTGGCTCTTAAATTATACATGCATCATAACCTATAATAGAGATATAAATTAAATAAAATTGTAATTATTTTTATTGCACGATTCAAATTTCATGGTGGATGCATTTGTTTGCCTTGAAATAAATAATAGGTTGAATTTGGTATTTTCAAAATCCTAGATTGTTATAGTAGGTTTCTTGTGTGAGTAAAAAGGAAATATGCATATATTTAGGTTTCAATAATACAATAGATGATCTGGATGGTGCAATGAGTTTGGGTTCATTTAATATTTTTTTAACTTATGAGTTTCATGCATTTGCAGTCCATAGATTTCAATTTTTTTAACTTATGAGTTTCATGCATTTGCAGTCCATAGATTTCAAATTTGGTAAAATAAATAGAGTCCAAGTAAGAAAGTTTCCTGGAGAATTAGCTTAAAAAGTAAGAGTCCAATAAAATGGAAAAAAAAAACACCTTATAAGAAAGAATAAACTTAAAAAGTAAGAGTCCAATAAAATGGAAAAAACGCCTTACAAGAAAGAAAATATTTCTCATAGTCCAGTAATGGGAAAAAAGGGAAGTTGTATATTATAAAAAGGGGCACATTATTATAACATAGAATTAAAAATAAAGAAGTTCTCAATTGGATATTTAGATTCCATGTTTTAAATTTGCTTGTGTATATCTCTAAAAACCTACCATCACTTTAGTTGGTAATATATCATTGTGTAGTGGGAGGTTTAATACGCAACTGGATAACACAAAAAATAACCATGAATTTTATTTTGTAATTTTATTTTATTTCATTAATGGAGTAATCTAGAGAAATTTTAATGGATTTAGATCCATGCTAGTGAATCAATGGGTAATACACTATAATATTGTATCACATATATCATCCATCATTGTGATCCTATCAATCAAGAGAATCAAGATCACTATGTATTTGAATATTTTATGTAGAAAAATATATGCGCATATTCACACCATTTGAGCATGTAAAATATTATGTTGAGATAATGATTAATTCTAAATGAGTACAAGATTAATTCTAAATCAAGATCAAAACTCATTAATCATTATTTAGGCATATAGGAATGAACACACCAAAACAATTTTCCAATAGTACACTTGTTGAACAGAAAACTATTATCGAACAATACACTTTCACCATAGTATATACATTAGATAGCAATGATGGATCCAAAACATGATGTAAAGTGGAAAGGAAAAGGATTGAACGGTCCTTCTCCATCCCATATGTATTAATTTCATGGTGTTCTTAATGTTAATTTTAGATTCAGTTGTTCAAATATGAATTAATTTCATGGTGTTCTTAATGTTAATTTTAGATTTAGTTGTTCCTATGGTTGTAATGGAATATAACTAGATTAACCTTTACTAGTGGAATCTTAAGGAATGATTGGATGACCCTTCTCTTTGTCATATTATATTTCAATTTTATTTCAAAATATCCATATACTTAACTTCTTTAGTGGTATATGGAGAAATGATCCACTAACATTTTTTTTATTATCATATCCATTGCAATACTTTCTAGCAATCCTAGAAGGTTAGACCAACTCTTCTCCATATATATGTTACATTAATAAGAGTTGGGAAACCCTTCTTCATCTACAAGTATGCAAAGATGGATCAATCAATCCTTATCCATCTATAGTTTTCTTGAATTGACCCCAATGAACCCTAGTTTTAAAACTTTGTAGGCATTGAACGTAGAAGGGATTGTTGAATCTTCTTCATTTACATTCCTATCAACATGTCAATGACCTAATCAATTCCCTCACAATGTTATGTGAAGTTAGAGAAGAGAAAGGACCACCAATGGAACATAAGGAAATAAGTTATTGGCCCAAGACATGTAGAGACATGAAATTCCCCCTTAAGGACCACTAATGGGTCACCAATGGGTCATTTCAAGTGACGTGGTTTTCCTTGAATAATAGTGATGATCCATCCTTCATCTGTGGACAATAAAAAATGATGATTCTTAAGAGGGAATTAAAAAAAGATCAAAATCGTTACAATAATAATATTATAATCATATACGTGTACTTGATGAAAAATAAAAATAAAAATTAGAATATCAAGTTTGTTTAAAAAAATCGTAATGGTATGCCATCTTCAATTATTCGTTCATGATCGAATTTTGACATTTTCCATTTTCTAACTTTTGATATTTTCCTTGATTGAACCTCTATTAACTTTATGTGTGTTGCAAATACCAAATGACTATATTGACAAATTATGGCATATGACTGATAGTCTTGAAAGTGAACATGACTATCGGTTTGATGGGTTCCTTGAAAAAAAACCTTTTAATACGATGGATCCTCTTTCATATATAAAATTGTTATCATCAAAATCTCCTAATAATTTTATCTTTCTTTGTGTGCATCGCATCAGATAATATTTAACGTTTTCATTGTTGTCTATAAGTGCAACCACAAAAAAGACATCTCCTGCAAATAACTCGTCATATTCCAACAAGCAGTTCTCATTAGATCAACACACATGCACACAATAGTATTATATATAAATTTTATATATCTAGATAATACATGTAAATCTACATTGTTTAAGCATAACAAATATGTTTGAACAATTGAAACATACATTTTACCTTCTCTAACAAGATCAAAAACTCTATCACCATCAATTGACATTATAGTTTCATTTTATTTAATCTCCTCTAAGCTTGCAAGTGGCATTTTCCCCCTTGTATTAATTTCGGTGTGTCTCCAAGCTTTAACATATTTCTCAGTTTCGTTTTCACAAATGTTTGTGGATTATGTGTCCTCTATGAAAAGTGAACAAAAACAAGGTCCATTTCTTCCATCAAATGAAAACACATTTTGGAAGGGTTTTGTTTTAATTGAATGCAATTTTCGAGTCCCATGTATTGCATTGGTCTCATATGGGATTGATCTATCTACATCTCGGATGCCAATATGCCAAAAAAATTGCACACGGTCCAATAATAATTTATTTAAATATAAATGTGAAATGTCAATCTAATAAACATATTAAAGACAAAAACTTATTAACTTTCTCTATTGAACATGATTGAAAATCATATTTTTGAATGAAAAAAAAAAATCACATGTGTGTACAACATATATATACACACACCTGCGCACATCCTTTAATGGATTATTTTCATGGATTAGTTCCTATTTTCACCATTCAACAACTTGATAAGCATATTCAAATCGATCGACATGAGGGTTCATTTGATACCTACGAAGTGCTCGTTTTACACATGCTCCTACATTGTCATGCTCTCTTATTCCATGACCAGTCTCAAAGAAATTCCAACAATGTGTAATGTTTGATTTCTTGTGAAGACGACATAGCCAATAGAATGATCAGGAATATTTGAATTGACCCGCAGATCCATCTGACCATATCCAATGCCGATCGAATATGATCCCACAGTTTTTCAATGAATCATAAAATTTATCAAAGCAATGTTGTACATAATGTGTATCATGTTTACGATCATCACTTATATAAAAGTGATATTCTTTAATAGCATGACAATTGTCATCGGTGTTTTTTATGTTATCAACACTTTGTTGAGAATGTCTATATAGACCGTGGACAAATATAGATACTTGATCAGAATGATAATATTCACTTTGTATTTTTGTTTGTGCAGTGAATGTGTAATTCTCTGCAAAATCAACTACAGATAAAATTGTCCCTGGTGGAAACACTTCACGGGATTGTTTGAATTGTAGGTCTTTCCATCGAGCTATATGTGAATGCGTGGTGTACTTATAAATTTCTTTCTCAAACTTCTTCAAAAAATCTACCACACTGATTTTATCCACTTTCAAATAAATCCTTTTGGAAACAATATTTGAAGATGTAGTAGTGTTACTGATATATTCATATCTCTTACAATTGACTGTTATATCATACAAACATTGATCATTCATATCAATAGGATACTTGGAGTGAAATAAAATTAGATTTCCACAACGATCACATTTTTTCCACCAACACATGTTTTTTGGTAAAATAATTCATCACCTTCTCTTTCACGTAGAATTTGGGATATAAAACCATGGATTGTGGAAGGAGGTGAAACTGCCCAGAAAGTTTTACCAAAATCAATAAAAGTGTCGTAATATAACTCAAATTCCACATGATAATGACAACAAAAATTGTCACGAACAGTGATGGGTCTAACAAACCATGGTTTTTGTTGCATAAATGTATTGATGGGCATTTTAACTTATTTGTGCTTTTCTTTGAACTTGTTGAACAATTCTATTTGTGTCATTGAAAATATATGTTTTGCATGTTCTTTATATTCATCTCATCCTATTCTTTGTCGCAACACATCCCTTGTATGTGGTAAAACATGATATTTTGTCAACTAATAATTACACGACAATTCCTTAACACTTTCTGCAATTCTATATTTGTAGGGTTGTCTAGACATAACTGTCCAACAAGTAAGTTCATCATTTTCATCTATTTGCAATCAAAATTGTCTATGTTTTTACAATGTTTTTCTTGAGGTTACCATCACTTTTTCCATGTATTGTGTCAAACGATATTTTATATTGCTAGATGGAACACTCGATATTTGTATTACTCTATGTGCAACACTGACATCTTTTTTTCGAGATTTTCCAAAATATTTTAATGCGCTAGTTATATTCTCAAATACATTTTGTTTCACTTTTGCATTTTTTGTCGACTTTTGAATACCCAATAATGATGTAGCTTCTTTTAATTTTTTTGACCTTATTAGACCTCTCAAAAGTTGATCTTGTGTTGCTATGGATTCATCTTTGAAAAAAGTTTTATACATATTCTTAACACTATATCTTATAATATGGTTATGTTTTTTCTCCCCAAATTTGTAAGTATCAACATTTTTTTAAATTTCATCAGCAATGTTGATATCTACTACATATTTCAATTTAACTTATGTTAAAAAACTAAACCAGATCATAGATTAATTAAACTCTATAAGAATTTGATTCTTGTATTATCTAAATTTATGTACATATCTATAGGTGATTCAACTTTTGCTTCAATTTCGGTTTCAACGACTTCATCGATGTTATGAGGCAAATCTTTTTTTTTTTTTTTTGAAAAATATTAAATTCAAATTACAATCAATTATATTAAAAAATAATTTAAATTTGAATTCTAAACTTAATCTAGACAATATGTATGCATATCTACTTGGACTTCTTCTTGTTGAGAATCGGGATGCAAATCTCTATTTACATCATCATTATGTATTCCTTCAATATTTTCACGTTCTCATTTCTTTCACCAATAACGCTCTTTCGCTTGTTCATTATGATGAGTTTCATCTCGAGTGCGATCATATTTTATCTTATGCAAAATTTTGTTGACCATGATTTTTCAATTTGTAAAGGTGTAACATCTCGCTCTGGCACACTGAGAAAACTTATTTTTGAGGACACTTGCTCGCAAGTGATCTGGACTTTTATGATGTTAAAACACTTATCCTTGATTATGGTGCGTTATGATAGATGACTTGATGTTTTACTGCCTTGACATAGACAGGTGCTATTGACTCAGTTTTACTGAGTGTGCAGGGTTTAGGGACCTTGAGGATGCTGAGGCATCGATGGAACCCCTTGGACTCTGGATTGAGTCAGGGAGTGTGCTATTTGGGTTGATTTATTTACTGTGATATTTCATTTGATTTGATGATATGATGTTGACATTTCTGACATGATTGTTGATGATGCAGGCTGATGATATCTTGCCGACCAGACTCACATATGGAGTAAAGGGGCCACACACGATTTCCAGAGAGGTTGAGGGAGAGGGGCGGACAGTAGCCCTGCCACCGCCTACTAGCACTCCCGTCATGGCTCGAACTGTAGGTTAACGATTACCTAGTTCGAGAGGATCCATGATGCCGTGAGGGCAGACTGCGATAGTCGCTCATGATGATTCTAAGGGGCACGCAATAAGGCAGGGGCCTTATTCCTTAGAGCCCTTAGTCTCCCACAAGTTTACCTGGCGGAGTGTTGACTCCAGGGGTTATAGATGTCTACCAATCAGTCCAGTTGGCGAGTGGCACCCTTGGAGCACGTGGTGCATCCTGAAGGGCACGTTGCACAAAAGAAACACAAGAAGCGAGTGGCACCCTTGGAGCACATGGTGCATCCTGAAGGGCACGTCGCGCAAAGGAAACGAACGAGGCGAGTGGCACCCTTGGAGCACGTGGTGCGTCCTGAAGGGCACGTCGCATTGATGTGGATGAAGGAAACAAACCTAAATATCCCTAAGACAATAATGCCTTAAGAAATCCTTAAACAACTTCCCTACCCCAGTGTCGCCCAGTTCAAAATCTAAACCTAAGTCTAAAAAAAAACTTCTCTAAGATAAAAATTTTGTTTAACCTTAAGGAAAAAGACCCTAACTCTAACTCTAAAAAGAGCCTAACCCTAATTCTAAATGAAATAGCTCCAATGGATCTTGACCTAATCCTATACCCAAATATCATTATTAATAGAATTTAACCCTAATAACCATTAAAATAATTAAACAAACATCATTATGAGATTTAGGCTAGAGTTCACACCTCAATGCAGTGCAATGAGAACACAATTTTTAGAACGTACTTGAGCCCTAGTTCTTGGATTTATTAACGTTAACTTCATCCAACTATACAACCAATATATCAACGGATACAAGATTTCATAATTTTTTTCAACCATTTAACTTTTAATGAACTCGTAACTTTTATTCAAATTGAAACATAACTTTTCTTAAAAATATAAATATACATAAATTACAGTTTTAGTTAACTCAGACAATAAATTTCTTTGAAGGAATCTCCTTCTTTAAACACAACTTTCAATGAGAGTTCATTAACAAATTTGAAAGCATAACTTTTATGAAAACCCGACTTCTGTCAAATACATAACCTTATAAAAACTTTTAAAGCATAACTCCCATATGAACGCAATAATTTTTCAAACATTAAACTAATTCATAAATGAACGAATACCGAAAGCCATAGTTTTGATTGACAGAACGCATAACCTTCAGTGAATAAATTGAATGCTTAAGGGACTAAACTATTTTCCTTAAAACTCATACATAACCTCAGACTAAACCAATAGTAATGAAATTATTTAACGAGCGGGAGTATAAAAAGTATGAATTTAAAAATAAAATGAAAAGATGCCTTAGCGCATTTACCTTTTTGGTTTTAAAAAAAAAAAGAAAGGGAATAATAAAATAGGGAAATGAGCCTTTCAATAAATTTAAAGAAAATAATTTTGGGAGAAACGTGGGGGATGAGTGACACTTGTAAGACAGAGAATTTTTAGAGGGTTTCAAAACAAAAAAAAAAAAACTTAAATTAAATGTGATTAGGGAAAAGGGGGGGCTCTAAACTCTATAAAAGAAAGGGGGATGAGGGAAAAAGGGGGATGGGCTGCTAGGTATCATTATGTTGTCGAATTTGGACTGGACTGATTGTTTGTGAGGAGTTGGGATTTTCTCAGCTGGGATTAGAGTGGTAGCTCAGCCTTGGAGGCGAGCTAGGAAGCTAGGCATATCCTCTGGTTTGTGTGTGGCCCCTTTGCGGCTCGGGGGGCTAAGGGGGAAGCAGAGTACCCCTAGAGTTTGGCTGGGAGGTACCGGTGTAGTCTCTACGGTCGACGAGCGGGAGAGGCACGGAGCAGGAGCGGCACGGAGCTCGGACGTCTTCGCGGCGGGCTAAAAGGCAACGGTATGATTTTATTTCTGATAGAGTAGAATGCATTATGATTATGAATTGATCTGCATATGTATTAGGCGAACTGGAAGAGAAATAATTAACTCCCTTCGGTGTTGGATCTCGTTGGATAGAATGGTTT